>VDFB02141220.1:0-44177 GCA_007258455.2 Sequoia sempervirens
AATAGCTCCTCTAACGCTGACTTTCATAAAACCAATTTCTTGTAGAGGAGGGATGTAATAATTATAATTGCTTCACATAGCCTATTGAAGAATAGCTCCTCTAACGCTGACTTTCATAAAACCAATTTCTTGTAGAGGAGGGATGTGTATGGTGGAAGAAGATGACTGGAACAAAAGCAAGCTGAAACAAAAGCAAGAATAATATTATCAGAAAGTGAGCTGAATTTGCAAAAAAAAATAAAACAGTTGATATTATAAGGATGAACGTTTAAGTACTCCACAAATACATGAGCAACTAAATCTCTGTATCTGATAAAGCACTGGCTATCTTTAATATACAAATTTGCAAGCAGCAAGTACACAGTTGAGACCCGTGATTATATAAACCAAAGCTCACAAGGCAACTTAGTGAAATGTGAATAGAAATGAATGGGAAAAATTTGCATACCATTGTCAATTTTGTGTGCAGACTTGTGGGTAGAAAAACTGTTTTCTTCTGTCTCCATGGCCATAACGTCTGCTCTTGATTTTTAAGAGAGAAGCAATGCATTTAGAATCTCAGAATATTTCGAAATGTTGAATCAAAAACAACTATGCAGGTCATTTAGAAACTCTTAATGAGTTATTAGTCTCACGTGACCTTTGCACTTTAAGCCTCCCTATGAACTGTAAAATTCCTTCAAATCAGTGAGATAAAAACCACTTACTTCAGCAATAGTTATTGGAAATGCATGAGGGTGGACAGAAAAGAAATATTTATCATCATGCAAATCTGTGGGAACACAGAGGGTTCTCAAATTGGAAAAAGTCACAATTACAAAAATAAAAACTAGAAATATGTGAACAACCAGAATAAAGAGCTTAAAAATACACATTGAACTTAAATCCAGTTTCTAACTTTTTAAACATTCTCTAACCAAAAACTTTACAGTGATATGTCTTTCTTCAAGCTCATTTGCAGGTATAGATATAATGATGAGAATGAGAGCGGGGCATGTATCTAATGTTAAACCCTTTCCATAAAATAAATCTGCATGTGGCATAATCAGATATTCAAACAACATGCTCATACAAGCCGTACCAATTTTATTGAAGGGTCAGAAATGCATACACCAATAGTAAGAGGATATAAAAAAAAATTGCTTTGTGGAGGTCTGCAGCAGCCATAAAGTAGTTTTACCAGTCATTTACATGCCATTCCAATCAAGTATAGGGCCAAATAATTCAGAGTTTTACAAATAAATTCAGATCTGCATATCGGTGAATGTATTTGGTCATCAGAAATACTACTTTTCTATCTTCTAAAGTGTACCCAGCAGTTTCAAATTCAACTTTCAATAAATAAATTCAGTTTTTAAGTGTTTGAGCATTGATGTTGATTCAGATCTGAATTCATTTTGCTCATCTACGGTTTGTATCAGTTAATGAGATTTGATTCAAATTTGGTATCTGTGGCTGTGACATTGCATTTAAGGGTTTAAAAATTAATTCCAAATAGCTATTCACAACCTTTCCACTGTTGTATTTGATTTTAGTTTTCAAAATTCAGAAGAAGCGGAGAATTTAAATCAGAATATTTAAAAAACCCTAATTGGGGACATTACAAAATAATTTATAAACCTCTACAAGTTTCATGCCAAGGTGGGAATTTATCAAATTAAGGGAACATCAGTTTATACAACATTACCAATGTTTGTAGTGTAAATTCCTTTATGTATTCAGAATTGGTGTATATGGTGTTGACTGCATTGACAGTGTTATCTTTGGTACGTTAATCATTGATATATTTGTTAATTTATTAAAAACTAAACTTAAGAAAATAGGCATAATGCATGATGAATCTGAACACGTTAGATGGGATCCATTCCAGTATATTCAGTGTCCACAGTACTGTTCTGATATGAGCAAAATATTTCTGCTTGAGTTTGCCCAAGGTCCACCCCAGGCACTCTGGGTACCCTGTGGATCCTTCAGGGTGTGGAGCCTGGGCAAAACCCAAGCCGTCCCGGCTCAAAACCAAGATCAGGGTTGCATTTGTCAAGTACTGGTACCTATACTACATGAGCCAATAACATAGCTAAACATCCATAAAGCAAGAACTCAAATTAAGAAGTCCATTAAAAAAACAGATACACGTTATATATACATCTACATGCTTTGGTAAAGATAATTGTAGTCTGAGCTCTTATCACCAGTTCAATGTGCCAAGGAATGCCTTTGGTCCTCCAGGACAGTACAGTGCCAGTAAACATGAGGTCAAATCCAATTTCCAATAGATAGAGTGCTACTACATGGCTACTTCATACTCTTCTCGGCTATGGCACAATTTTTCGCCAAGAATAAAACGGAGGCATTGCATCTACAGGATTAGAGGTTTAAAATCAAATATGTAACTAGTTAGATTAAGTTCGTGATTGGACCAGTGTGAGTTGTAAAGCTCACAGTGTACGAAAGTTACCAGTTATAGTACATTATAGAAAGAAACATATTAATCTTGTGTAATTAAAAAAAAACAATAAACAAATAAAACAGTAATATTTAGGTATATTATGCATTGTGTGTTTGATGGATGCCTGATCTATTTGTATGTGTTTTATTATTTCATGGCTGGAAAGCCTTAGAGCTCTTAAAAGTGTATACCATTAAGCTAGCCATTTCTAATGCAGCTTAAAACTGTATAAAGAATTAGAATTGGGACACTATGTGGGTTGCTAGTGCTACCCTTATTTTTTCTTCAGTTGCTACTGCATGGGCAGCCCAAAAAAAAGACATTGAAACAAATTCATTGTCTTCATGTAAATGCTAATTGCTGACTTATTGAATCAATGTCAGAACCAATATATTATGTTTCTGAATTCTGATCACTTATGTCTGGTTAAATTGAATAAAAAATCTGCACTCAGAAATTATGCTTTTGAATAGCAACCAACCAGTCAAAAGGGCACCCAGTTGGAATAATCATGTTATAATTATTTTTGGATAGAATTATGAACTGTTAGAGGGTTTTGAAAGGTTGTAGAAATCTTATACATCAAGATAAAATATAAGCAATAACAAGACTTTAAACCCAAACAACCATATTAACTTTAACTAACATTCTTTTATTTTTATATTTTTAAGTGCTTCAAGAAAGCCCTGAAAGTTATTTTTATATTTTCTGGTGCTTCAAAAAAGGCCTGGAAGTTTAAGTATTTCTTGGAGTGATGTTCATCTACCAATGTTGAAGCTTTGCTCTATATTCACAGCTAGATTAAATGTGAGCTGAATATATGTTGAAGCTTTGCTCTATATTCACAGCCAGATTATATGTGAGCTGAATTCTGTTGGGTATTTGTCCAAATTCATAAACAACTTCATATGTTTGCTATACATTTTGATAGACATGAGACAAATGTACTATGTTTTAAATTTGTTAACTTTGCCGGGGAAATATTTTTACCTTCACAATCTCCCTATGTCAAAAGTTCTCCATAGCTTTATCTTCTTGGAGTATTAGTGTAATTGCTTAGGTTCAAAAGTGCATATATGGCCTCCATTTTTCCTTACTCGAATTAAAATCCTATCAAAAGTTAAACACAGTGCCATAAAAATCCAAGTACTTGTAGTTGATGATTAAGATTATTCGGATTAATTTCTTTCTTAGAATGCACCGTACGACAGCATCAAAACAAGTAAAATTGCTATTTGCGCTTAGGGTTTATTCTATGCACATTATATTTCTCTAATTAATACCAGTGCTCTGGTAAAATGTTCGGCAGAATAACTATCAAAACACAGCCCACTTAGAATACCAATGGCAGGAAAGAGGCATGGGTGGATACTTACCTTCGAGCAAACAGTGGAGAACCCAAACACTGACCGTCGAAAGAATGAAATGTCAAAACACGGGTTCAAAATTGAAATGCAATTTCCCTGGTATGCATTAATGCAAAATGTGAAAGCATAAACAACCCCGCAGCAAATTAGCCTCTACATGTGCCATTGCCATATCTTTGCATGTTGCCCATCTGCAGCTGCCCATAGGCTCTAAGAAGCTGCAAAATCAGATATCCAGCTTTTAGCTCTTTTGAAGAGAAATAATTCCCATCGCCTCCTCTTGCATGCGAACACTGCAAACATGGAAATAAAACCCTGATTGCCAGCTGTTTCAAACACCTGACAATTTGCAGGAGCCTCCTCTATGTTTGTGCGGTCTCTTGCGTTGGTAGCTGCACCGCACTTGCCAGCAGTCTACAGCCGTAAATAGAAACCAATAAGAGGCAAACAAATCTCAGAGTATGTTAACTTTCGAGCATATTTACATTCGAGATTAAGAACTGCATAAGAAATTTGGGGAAAACTGAGTTGTCATTGGCTGTCAGAGGAAATTTTAATCACTGTTTAACAATTGAAGGCTTTGCTATAGTTCCCGGCAGGAACTAAAATTACCTGATAAGTCTTTTCCTTTGAATCAAACTTGAGGTGCACAACCACATCATTATGATATCTTTTTATGTAAAACAAAATCCTTCTTTTCTGGGTCAGTCTTGCATCTTCAAGAAATGGGATTGCATAGTCAATGGATTGATCACTCCAAGGGTTCCATATCTCTTACAGCTAGAAACCAGGAGGCCCCCATCTTCACCTCTTAGAAACCATTGTGAGTGACTGCAGCTCCACTCATCATTAAATACCTTAGCCTACTACTGACATCAAAGAGTGTAAGTCCATTAGAAGACCCACTTGTTTCATCATAATGATCCATCACCAGCCACATTTGCATATTATTCTCTTTGCACAGATTGTGAAAGTGAACAGAGCTAGAAATAGTAGTTTGTCATGAAGTACAAACGATTTGAACTTGGAACAGAGTGTAAAGAGGAAGTTTGCAAAATAATAATATTGTTCTTCCCTGCCATATGCTTTTAAGTGTGGCCTATTGACTCATGCATAGAGGATGGATCAAGAAAATATATATGTGGCCAAGGATCCAGAGAAGAAAGGTGATAGTTCATCATGTTCGTCCACACCTAGAATCCTATTCCAGGTGTGGACGAACATGATGAACTCACCTTTCTTCTCTGCATCGGATTCTCTGCATCCTTGGCGTCATCCATGCCACATATATACTTACTTGATCCTCCTCTATGCGTGAGCCAATTGGTATAAAGTCCACTTGGTCCAGAATCACCTTTCCTCTCCATTCATTGCTTTACCCCTGCCATGTGTATCTTTGCTTGAGCCATCCTCTGTCCATGGCCCAATTCCAAGTGTGAGCCAGTTGGTTTAAGACAGCTTACTTGTACTCGGATTTCTTTGAAAAATTTCCCCTGCATTCCAATTCCAACTGATTCTCATTCTCTTAATACCATGGATGAACCTTCAATTATCAGATTTTCCCCTGAAGAGTTCTCTCTCTGAGGTGCTTCTAACGAGCTCTTGTGATTAAATAGAACTAAAATTTGTATTATAAAGAATTTTTAAGTTATTTCCAAAAATTCGGTTACATGAAAATTTTGTACTGATCAATTTTTTTTTGGTGCCTTGCATTGTTCTGTGTCATTTTTTTTTGAGTTCTTCATTATTTTCAATTAAAGTTTGATTTTTGTTGAAAATTATCAAATTTTTTTGGAGCCTTGCATCGTTTTGTGTCAAATTTTTTTGAACCCTCTATTATTTTCAATCAAAATTTGACTTTTGTTGAAAATTTGATTTTGCACAATCTGTTAGGTTTAACATGCTAACCTCATCTCTCTGTGAGGTGCTTCTAACAAACCCTTGTGGTTAAATAGAATTAAAATTTGCATTATAAAGAACTTTTGAGCTATTTTCAAAAGTTAAGTTACATGGAAATTTTGTACTGATCAAAATTTTTTGGAGCCTTGCATTGTTATGTGTCAATTTTTTTGAGCCCTCCATTATTTTCAATCAAAATTTAACTTTTGTTGAAAATTATCAAAAAAAATTTGGAGCCTTGCATTGTTTTCATCAATTTTTTTTGAGCCCTCATTATTTTCAATCAAAATTTGACTTTTGTTGAAAATTTGGTTTTAGACAATCTGTGAGGTTTAACATGGTAACCTCTCTTCAGTGTCACATGACTCAACACCTATCTTCATCCATAGTTTGGAGCATTTAGTGTCCTATGGTAACCATATATTTTGGGAAGGGATTTTTTAAAATTTCCATTGTTAAAATGAAGGTATTCCAAATTACAACTGAGCTTTTATAGGGAAGAGGTTATGTTAAAGCTAAAGATTATGTTAGTATAATGTTGGCATTTAGTTGTATTATACATACTATATTTAGATTTAGATAATGATAGTTTATTTAATTTTTATTTTTCCACGAGATTTGATCTTTGATGACAACAACAATAATGCTACAATTTGACCATCACACTATATTACAAACAATTAAAAATTTGTTATTTTGAATCTAAAGAATATAATATATTTTATTATAATGATTATATAAAAATATATATTGTTTAATATATGCTAATAGTAAATAGTGTATATAATTGTTTATTCAACTTAGTCTTTATTATTGTTAATATTAATTTAAACCTTAAAAAAAAATTAATGTTTGTATTCTCAAAAGTAAGTATGAACTAGAGTATCAATATTAACATTTATATTTTTGTAACATTAAAAAAAATTTATATGTACTCAACTCTTATTGTGTTGAGAATTTTATTTCTAAATATTTTTTATACTCTTATGTGCTAACTTTTGAACTCTACTCAATGAAACTCCTTGATGCTATCATTTATTAATTTATGAATTCTATTTAGTTAAATCAAACCTAAAGAATATAGTGTATTTCACTAGAATAAATATAAATATTGTCAAAGGCAATGTTGAGCCTCAATATATACTTAAAAATTTAAATCCTAAATAATTTATATATTCATTTCTTGTTACAAAACATTATGTAAAGTTCTTATTCTATTAGAGTCCCCCAGATGTGGCCTCACTGCTCCAATCAAAAGTGCTTACGAATCAAAAAAATATTATATTAAATTGTAAATTTTTATATTAACTATACTAAATTATTATTATTTATCTAATAATATAATAAAATAATACTGTATAATTATATATTAATTCATGTTATGTGTTGTGACTGCTAGTAGCATATATATCTTAAATTTGAATGATGAAAATTAAACGCATGGAAATAGCATAATTTATATATCTTAAATTTAAGATATATTTTTATTTGAAATATATAATAAAGTAATTTCTTTATTATTAAAGAAAAGTAATTTCTTGTGGAACAAAAAAATAATAATAAAGAAATTACTTTTCTAAATAATTTTGATTATTAAAGTAAGAAAAAATTATTATTAAAGTAATTTTTTTTATTAAACTAAATAATTTTTGTTTTTAAATTATAAAACAATTGTGAAGTAAAAAATAATTGCATGTATAGTAAAATGTTTTTCGCATAAGGCTCAAAAGACTTGAATAGATAAAAAAGAATGGGAAACTGTTACAAACATAATTCATGGAAGTGGAGGCCATGGGCAGCCGTTGCTATGTAACTATTTTTTGCCAATGCAAATGAATATTTCACAATTCTCTTTGTTCTCTCTTTCCACAATTTGTGAAGCAAGTTTGATTGAATCAGTTTTAGGTGATCAACAGAGTCGAAGGCCAACGAATATCTCGAGGTAATAGATGTTACATTGCTCAAATCTATTTATCAAATGATTAACAGATTAATCATGTTAGTGGTTGTTGTATTTTCTTATATTTAATCAACATTGTTTGAGGGTTTTTCTTTACAACCCTTTTGCATTGATCTTCCACAACTCTCTTGCAGATTCTAAATCCATGCACTCCATACCTACAAACACATGTAATATGAATGCCGCCTTTGTATATTTTTTCTTTATTATTATCTTTTCAATTTTATTAAATTAAATTATTCATGTTGTCCCTAGTTTTTGACTTGTCAAAAACTGGGATAACCTATCAAAATTTTGAATAAAATTGAGGTTTTTCTTCCTCAAGGCACATTTTACGAGGTGTAGAGGTTGAAAGTTTTTGGTTTTGGATCAATAGTCCCCTTGGACATTCCTTTTCATTCACGCCTATTCATTTTTCATGAGTTTTTGGGTCATTTTTCTTGTATTTTTGGTCAATTTCGGGTTTCTAGGGCATCACTGTAAGTAGGGGTTTTGGTTTCTTATTAGTGATAGGAACTTTTTGCCTTTATTACAAGTGAGTAATAGGAACTTTTTATTTAACTTACAAGTTGTAGAACTTTTTGTTCTAATTACAAGTTGTAGAAACTTTTGAGACAACTTATAGGTTGTAGGAACTTTTGAGATAACTTACAGGTTGTAGGAACTTTTTCTTCCAACTGCAAGTTAAAAGTTCACTTGTAATGGGGGTCAAAAAGCCCGATTTGCAAGTTAGAAGATTTTAAGTCACTTTTTGTGTTTTGTTGTTTACTTGCAATGGGGGTCTTGAGACCCGATTTGCAAGTGAAAGTGCTTTAGTCACTTTATAAATTTCATGTCACTTGTAATGGGGGTCTTAAAGCCCGATTTGCAAGTTTGAGATTTTTAAGTTACTTTTTGATAATATGTAACTTGTAATGGGGGTCTTGAGACCCAACTTACAAGTTGAAAAGTAAAAGTTCACTTGTAATGAGCATCAAAAAACCTGAAATGCTTGCAATGAAGTTTTACAAGCTATTTTAAACTTGTAATGAGCATAAAAGAACCTGAAATTAGTTTTGCAAGTGTTTTTGTGGATTTTTAGCTTGCTCTTGCTCATATGTACCTCGATTGGAAAGATTTTTGGCATGAAGAACACTTGGCAAGGTCTGCAACTTTATTCAATCTCCCATTTTTGCACTACCATTGCTATGTTTTTGCAGATTTGAGTTTGATTTTAATGCTCTTTCCTCCATGGTCAAATCTCCACAAGGCGACTGCAAGTTAACTTGTAACTTGTAGTCGGGTCTTCAAGACTCGATTACAAGTGGAAGCGTAAAAGTTTTTCCCTACATCGCACTTGTTGTCAGCCTTCCAAAACGCGAAATTGGTCCAAAATGCACTAAAAAAAACTTGAAAATGAGTCTCTAGGATCCAATCACAAGTGCAAAACTTGTATTTTCCCATTATACATATGAAGTTGCATGTTCATTCTCCACAATTGCAAGTCAATGTTCTTGTTTTTCCACACATGTAATGTATTCTCCAAAACCCGAAATTCACTTGTGAGCCCATTTTTGCATCAATTTATCCCTTCCTTTGTCAATCTTGTTTGCACACATGATCTATCAAGCCAACAAATCAAGGCATGGGAATTATTTTATAACAATTTCATCTTGAATAAGGTGTTATGGTTTGTTCATCAGTGAACAAAAGAAGAAGAGATACAATAGTAATTCATGGGGCAGCCTGAAGGTCAATAATCCTCATGAAGCCATCTAGGGACAAAGTAAATTAAGCATGGAAAAAGAACACAATGAAGAGAAGAATTTCCTTCCTAAAGAAATGGTACTACTCCAAGCCTGTGATAAGGTTGAAGTTCCCCAAGGACACAAAGATCATTAAGAATGCAAATTCCTGTTCCAAGTTTGAGATGTCTTCACCAATCCTGAATACTTCAAGTTCTAAAATCCTGAAGCAACATGAAGATCATCGCAGATGAAGGATGATGTAGTTAGAGTCATGTCTTAGACACTTAGAATAATTTCAATTATGTATTTGTAATTTTGTTTTGACAAATTACATGTAAAGTCAAAAATTGTAATGGCAAGTGGTCATGCTACACACATTATTGAAGATTGTAATTACATGTGATTACATTACAAGTCAAATTACAATAGGACTTTTAATGTTGAATAAGTCAACTATAGTTAGTTAGTGGTTGAGAGAATTTCTCAAGTTAGTTCAGATCCTCCCACCTTTTTCTCAATGCTTCTCTACTATAAATACTTGAGGGGCTCTATTGTAATATTTATCTTTTTGGCAATAAAGAAAACTCTGCAGACATTTACAACAAAGAGACTTTGTGCTTTGTGTATGTAAAATTAATTTCCAAGCAATACAAGGAAGGCATATGAGATTTCAAACTTTGTGTTGAGTCTTGTTGCATGTTATTACTATGTTCTTATGTCATAGTGGTACATTTTTATGAGTTATTCTTGTGATATTGTGGAGTTGTTGTGATAAGACTTTGGTCTGATTTCTTGTAGTCTTTGTGCTACAAGTTTGAAAGATTGAACTAGTTTGATTTGTAATTAGGAGTTGGAAAAAGTTACAAGTCTTTGTGCTTGTAGTAATTCCCATATAAAGTGATTCGTAAGTGCACCATACTTGCAGACTTTGAGCTGATATATGTTGTATTTTGTTCTTAGATTATCATTCTAAAAGGGTAGATAGGATTTCAGACACTCAAGACTTTGTGCTTGGAGATTTTTTTCCCATCCTAGAGGAGGTGACAAAAGTCTTTGTGCTTTCAGGAAACTTCATTTCCTCTCTCTCAATTTCATTTCAAGTTGATGTAATATGTTTCTTAAAGGTTATTGTCACTTTCTTGTGAGGAGAAAATAATATAATCCTTCTTGAAGAAAGAGGAAAGGTTGTTGTCTTACCCATATTAGCCTAAGTTAGTTAGTAGAAAAGGGGGAGCCTTCCCTAAATTAGGAGAGTATCATACTCACAACACTGTGGCTGAAACAACAATTTTCCATATCCTCAAGGTATACAAAATTTTCAACCAACAGTTTTTGGTGGCTCTGCTGGGGATACGATACGCATTTGAAAGTTTCATGCTTTCTTTTGAAGTATAGCGGTATTCTATTCATTGTAATTTATTTTCTTGTAATTTATCAAGCTTTCACCAAGGACATGTAAATGGCTGTTCAAGGTCCTTGGGGAAATGCTTTTGGTCTGTTGAGTCTAGCACTACCCCTACATGCTCTTCCTGAAGGCTCATGGAAGAACTTTCCCAAGTTCTTTGGTGATGGACAACATCCTGACGAGCACATTGCTGATTTCTACAGTGCTTGTGGAGTTCATGGTGTTGAATACAAAGATGTATCTGTAAGGTTGTTTGTGGAGACTCTCCAAGGTGTTGCTGCAGATTGGTTTTATCATCTGGCACCACGTACCATCACAAACTGGGTGACTCTCATAGCCAATCTTGAAGGAATATTCAAGCCTCCTGAAGACGCTCATGCTTTGTTGGCTTAACTCGCCTACTTGAAGAAGGAATCTCACATGCCTATGCACGAGTTCATTACTCACTTCAACAAGCTGACACAAAGAATTCCAACTGTTGCTCAACCTAAGTAGCTGAGAATTTGAAATGTTTCTTTGTAAATGCTCAAGTTCTTGAGGTTGGTTCCCTATTAAGAAGAGCAGCCCCAACTACTCTTGCAATTGTACAGACCTTGTCGACATAAATTGAGGATGATCTCATTCTTGTTGGGAAAATAAAAATTGAATCAAATGAATATGAAGAAACCACTTCTTTGGAGTTATTTTCTTCCATCATGAGGACAGATCCTATGGTGCAAAGGTTGGTAAATGAGCTACTTGTCCTCAAAAAGAAGCTAGCTCATAATTTTGCTTTTGGGAATCAATATAAGTTAACTTCCCCACCGAGGAAGCTTGCTCTTGAAGCACCATTAGCAAATATAATAGTGGAGCATCTAGAATCTGAATCTAGTGATCTTGTTATTCTCTTTTGAGAAAATGAAGTAGACATAGTTGCTGAAGTTCAAGTGAATGAAGACAATCTTGTCTTGGGATTTGAAAAAGATGTACATGCATGAAGATCTCAGTTAGGTTGAAAAGAATGTATTTGTGTTTCAAGGTCATGAACTTGAACACGTGTTGCATAAAAGAATTTCCCAAAAGCTTGATGAGGACCCTTTTACAAACATCATAGAGGAGTTTTGCTTAAGTCTTGATGACAACTCTCCTAATTCTAAAATTTGTGAACAAAATAATGAAGGAAGAAATGCAACCATGCTTTCACTTGGATTGCATGAGGAAATTCATTCCTCTTAGCATGAAGATGTGGTTGAAAAAGTAGCCAGTAAAGATAGAACCAACAAGAAAAGAGGATGTCCTATAAGACATCTAGCTTGGTTGGAAGCCAGTGGGAAATCAAAGGTCACACTTGTACTTGATCATGAAGTTATGGATGAGAATGAAGCAAAAGATACATTTACAATTGAGAAAGAGCAGTTTAAATTCAAAGATTCAATGTGGATATTTTCAGAGGTAGCTGAACCTATTCATTTATTCCAAGAAGTGGTACCTGAACTTCATCTTCAAGAGGCTGCTTATGATCATGGAAAGCATTGCAAGTTGTTGCAGAAGGGAAGCTATTTTGCAGAACCAGTTAATGGTTTCATTTGAGAAGTTTCCATTTTTGGCTAGTTTTAATTAGGTAGGTTTTTACCTTTTCAATAAGTGCATTTGCACAAGTTTGTGTCAGTCATGTCATCCTTCATGTCATTTGTGTCTTCATTTCTTGACTCTGTAACCCAATGGATTGGATACTAAGGCACTTGGAGATTCTGGATTCTACTACCTTTTCTTTTGAAGGTAATTCCCCAATCAAAGCCAATTGTTGTCCCTAGTTTTTGACTTGTCAAAAACTGGGATAACCTATCGAAATTTTGAATAAAATCATTGATTTTCTTCCTCAAGGCATGTTTTACGAGGTGAAAAGGTTGGAATTTTTTGGTTTTGGATCAATAGTCCCCTTAGAAATTCTTTTTCATTCACGCCTATTCATTTTCATAAGTTTTTGGGTCATTTTTCTTGTGTTTTTGGTCAATTTCGGGTTTCTGGGGCATCACTACAAGTAGGGGTTTTGGTTTCTTATTACAAATAAGTGATAGAAACTTTTTGACTTTATTACAAGTGAGTAATAGGAACTTTTTATTTAACTTACAAGTTGTAGGAACTTTTGAGATAACTTAAGGTTGTGGGAACTTTTGAGATAACTTACAAGTTGTAGGAACTTTTGAGATAACTTATAGGTTGTAGGAACTTTTTCTTCTAACTGCAAGTTAAAAGTTCACTTATAATGGGGGTCAAAAAGCCCGATTTGCAAGTTAGAAGTTTTTAAGTCACTTTTTGTGTTTTTTTGTTTACTTACAATGGGGGTCTTGAGACCCGATTTGCAAGTGAAAGTGCTTTAGTCACTTTATAAATTTCATGTCACTTGTAATGGGGGTCTTAAAGCTCGATTTGCAAGTTTGAGATTTTTAAGTTACTTTTTGATAATATGTAACTTGTAATGGGGGTCTTGAGACCTGACTTACAAGTTGAAAAGTAAAAGTTCACTTGTAATGAGCATCAAAAAACCCAAAATGCTTGCAATGGAGTTTTACAACTTATTTTAAACTTGTAATGAGAATAAAAAAACCTGAAATTAGTTTTGCAAGTGTTTTTGTGGATTTTTAGCTTGCTCTTACTCATATGTACCTTGATTGGAAATATTTTTGGCATGAAGAACTCTTGGCAAGGTCTGCAGCTTTATTAAATCTCTCATTTTTTCTCTACTATTGTCACGTTTTTGCAGATTTGAGTTTGATTTTAATGCTCTTTCCTCCATGGTCGGATCTCCACAAGGCGACTGCAAGTTAACTTGTAACTTATAGTTGGGTGTTCAAGACCTGATTACAAGTGGAAGCATAAATTTTTTTCCCTACATCGCACTTGTTGTCAGCCTTCCAAAACCCGAAATTGGTCCAAAATACACTCAAAAACACTTGAAAATGAGTCTCTAGGATCCAATCACAAGTGCAAAACTTGTATTTTCCCATTATACATATGAAGTTGCATGTTCATTCTCCACAATTGCAAGTCAATGTTCTTGTTTTTCCACACATGTAATGTAGTCTCCAAAACCCGAAATTCACTTGTGAGCCCATTTTTGTATCAATTTATCCCTTCCCTTGTTAGTCTTGTTTGCACACATGATTGATCAAGCCAACAAATCAAGGAATGGGCATCGTTTTATAACAATTTCATCTTGAATAAGGTGTGATGGGTTCTTCATCAGTGAACAAAAGAAGAAGAGATACAACAGTAATTCATGGGGCAGCCTGAAGGTCAATAATCCTCATGAAGTCATCTAGGGACAAAGTGATTAAGCATGGAAAAAGAACGCAATGAAGAGAAGAATTTCCTTCCTAAAGAAATGGTACTACTCCAAGCCTGCGATAAGGTTGAAGTTCACCAAGGACACAAAGATCATTAAGAATGGAAATTCTTGTTCCAAGTTCGAGATGTCTTCACCAATCATGAATACTTCAAGTTCTAAAATCCTGAAGCAGTATGAAGATCATCGCAGACAAAGGAGGATGTATTTAGAGTCGTGTCTTGGACACTTAGAATAATTTAAATTATGCATTTTTTAATTTGTTTTTGACAAATTACATGTAAAGTCAAAAATTGTAATGGCAAGTGGCCATGCTACTTGCATTGTTGAAGATTGTAATTACATGTGATTACATTACAAGTCAAATTACAATATGACTTGTAATGTTGAATAAGTCAACTGCAGTTAGTTAGTGGTTAAGAGAATTTCTCAAGTTAGTTTGGATCCTCCCACCTTTTGCTCAAGGCTTCTCTCCTATAAATACTTGAGGGGGTCTATTGTAATATTTATCTTTTTGGAAATAGAGAAAACTTTGCAGACATTTACAGCAAAGAGACTTTGTGCTTTGTGTATGTAAACTTAATTTCCAAGCAATAAAAGGAAGGAATATGAGATTTCAAACTTTGTGTTGAGTCTTTTTGCATGTTATTACTATGTTCCACTACTGTATTTTACTCTAATTTTTGACAAATTATTGTCAGAATCCCGACGAATCACTAAAATGTTTTTCGTCGCTTTCCCGACGCGTTGTAAAATGTCATAATCACAACTTAGTTTCGTCGGTTGTCACCATGGACAAGGGAACTGTTGTTCATCGGATTATCGACGAACGTTTCATTCATCTAGCGATGAGCAATAGCTAGAAGACAAGTGGCATGTCTCTACCAAAGCGTAAGAAGAACATTAAAAATTCGTCGAGCTTCTGATGAAATAGACCAGTCATTTCGATGAAAGTTTTGTCGAAAGTATTGCAACTGTGTTGGATGGTATTGAAGTTTCATCAAATCATTTTGACGAAAGTTTCATCGGAAGTATGGAAAATTCATCGGTTTGATTCATCAAAAGTTTGACGAAATAGTAATTTAAAAAAAAAAAACTATTCAAATCTCCACACTTTCATAGTGCCTTGGTGGCCATGGATGCTCAATTTAGAGACAAACAAGGTGCTCGAATTGTTTTATACACCTGGAAGGAATTCCATTTTCATGGAATGATATAGTGTAGGGTATGTTCGAAGTGGATACATTGAAGATGTAGTTGCAACTGCCCTGTTAGAGATGTATGGAAAATGTCAAAGCATAGACAAGGCATGTGAATTGTTTGAAAAAATGTCTCAAAGAAATGTGGTCTCATGGACTGCAATGATTGCAGGATATGCACAAAATAGATTTGTTCAAAAGGCTATAGAAATTTTAAAGAAAATGTAATTAGCTGGTGTAAAGCCAAATTCGACAACCTTTGTCAGCATCCTCCCTTCCTGTGCCAAAAGGGGAGCGCTTTGGAATAGGGTATGGACATCCATCATAACATAATGGAAGGGGGAGTTTTGTCAAATATTATAGTTGGAAATGCTCTAGTAGACATGTATTCAAAATGTGGAAGTATAGATAAGGCACGTTAACTATTTGATGGAATGGCTCAAAGAGATGTCATCTCTTGGAATGCAATGATTGTAGGATATGCACAAAAATGACTATTTAAATAGAAATTGTTGTGATAGATGCAAACTATTTCCATCATTTTAAATAGGGACAATGTTCTTGAGGATATGATTGGTGATGCTAAATGAAGCAATCTTAAAAATTAGGCTTGCAATATGTTGTAGTGGCAACTTCCCTAGTAGACATACCTACGAAGAGTCTATAATGCACCTTCAAAAGCTACAGTCATGCCTATCTTATCCTATTCCCCACATGAGCATATGTTCAATTAGATAATAAAATACAAAATAAAATAAAGAGTTTAACTAATGAATTGTAGAAAATATATTTTTGTAGTTTATATTCATATTGTGGATTACATTCATTGCATTGCACACCTTTCAAACTCAAAGTATTACTTCACATTGAATAACTAATAACTAGATGTTGATAGATGACAAAATTTCAATTACAATATAGTTTATTACGGTCAACCTAAGCAGTTATGCAATTACTTCACATTGTGTAACTAATAACTAGGAGCAACTATCAATTGCATTAGCTTGTCATGGCATTCCATGATACCACATTTATTTGAGGAAATTTTTCAAATAGTTCACTGCCTTGTCTATGCTACAACATTTTTCATACATGTCTGCCAAAGTATTCTATCAAACAGTTCACTGCCTTGTTGCTATTATCTACTATTGTCCTACATCTCACATAATCTTTATCACTATCAATATGTCTAGACAGTCATGATGATATGACTATCTTTAAATCTTACTCATCGCTGAGGATAGTCATGACTTGTCCTTCCTATGACTTCTTTTAATGGACCAAGGCTATCATAAACTCTGCATTCATGGTCATTGTACTAAACATTATCATGACTGCCCTTACATTATTGTTTCATTGTCATTTTATGGTGAGTATTAAACTTATTGTTATGATTATCCCTAGTTTTAAGAAATGGTTGTCTCTTTCATTTGACACTTCACTTGTTACTTTTCACTACCTTCAATTATCTTTGCACAGTCCACTTGACATATATTTTAAATGACTATCTCTTAAGATGAAGTCACTGCCCCTTGACATTGTTAATGATCATTTGGAATTCATGACTATCCAATGATTTCTAATGGACTATGCTCTATCTTTTAACATTGATTCCTTTTCTTGATTGTCACCAAATTGTGCTTAAGATCTCTACCCACCTATGTCTTTGGCCTTTCCATAGTAGCAGATTCTTGATCACTTCAATTTCATATATTCCTACATAGTTCACTATCCTTGGTATGTCAATCACTTAATGTATTCTTTCCATGTCACAAAAAAAGAATATTCTATCATGAACAAGGTTGTAGTATGAAGGCCTGTAGCATACTTTGGGATCTGCTCACTTCCTATCAAATTTCCCCATAATAACCCTTGTTATTTTTGTGATGGACATAAGCTAATGCATTATTCTTCAATTGTGACAAAACCTTTATGGAGTTACCCTCTCAAATGACACATGAATGCATAATTTGAGAGGACAAAAGAAATACCTATGGAAATATAAGGAAAAACTCTCGAATCCTACAACATTGACATTAGAAAGGTGGGTGCAGAGCTCAATGATTTGATGATCTCATAATCACATAGCAAAACCATTATTTCTATAGGAAAACTCAAGATGACTCGGAATAAAGAAGATTTTGTGGGATGATTGCATAACTTTTCTATATTGGTGACTATCTTCTATATTGGTGACACCCAATAAGTCTATATTGGAGAAATTGGCTTAATACATGGAGGCAACAGGGTATTTCTAGTTTCAAGAATTTTACTTAATGTTGTGGAATAGAAGAAAAAATAATCATTTATCTACCACCATAGTGAAAAGTTAGCAATTGCATTTGGTTTTTTAAACATGGCCCTTGGTGTTTTGGTGAAGGATAAGGTATAAAAGTCAATGTATGTTGTTTTAATGATTTAGGTATGGTGAATCTAATATGCATGAATGATGACTTGACTGAAAAAAGGACAATAAGTTGGAATGGATAGAGTTGTGAAGTAGATGATGAACCTATTGTCTTGAAGGTCTAATAATTGGTATAGTGAGAAGGTATAGATGGTTGTTAATGTGCCTTGGTGATTTGGTATAGGTGTTTGATTGTTTTTCCTTGAAGGGATACAATTGCAATGCGGAATTATATGATGTAAAGTAAAGGATGTGAATGGTTCTCTAATCAGGTTTTGATGTTGTAAAGTAGAGGATGTGAATGGTTCTCTAATTAGGTTTTTGATGCAATGACATACAAAAGGAACAACGTTGAGAGAACAAATGCAAGAAAACAGATCATAGAGTAGGATTCATAGAGCATGAAGTTTTTTGTGGAAAGACTTGTGCCATGAAATTTTTGTGGACAGACTTGGAGGCATGAAGCATATGAGGACATGAGTCTTAGGTTTTACATGCTAAATTTCAAGATATGGAAAGTGATCATAGATATGAATTTGTAAACAATCCAAAAGACTATCTTGTGCCCTTAGCAAAGGTTATGACTGTGATGTATTTTCAATGGTTTTATGCATTGTGAGTCTCTAATGGATTGGTAGACTGTGGTTTATCTTCCATAGGTCTTTATGAAATATGTTTACCCTTAGTAATGTATTAATGACTATTATCCTTTTTGTCAAGACAAAGATTAATGACTGAGATTGAAGCATTATGATAGTGTGCTAGTTATGGTTGTGGCTTAACAAGGGTAGATTTTGGTAAGGAAGATAGTAAGTTGAATGAATGTAAGTAGAGAAATTTTTGCATACCTGTAGATGGTACAAAGTTTCATGGTTAAGTGGAAGCCTCCCATCAACAACAAGATCCAAATATCTGTGTATCTATCTCAATCGAGCCTCTAAACCCTTTAGAATTGTCAAATTTTCCACTAACTTGTTATACACAAAAAGTCAAATTTTAAAGTTATGTCACCACTAAAAACAAAAGAAATAGAGCTTTGAAACCAAATCCCCACATAACACAATGTGGTATTCATACAAAGCCATACATACAAACTAAACTTAGAACATTGGAATGGAAACAACTTCAAATTATGATGTAGAGCATGGATTCAGTTTACTCAACTAGAGGCACATTTCACAATAATGGGTTCTTCATCTAAAAAATATGTACAAGGTTCAAATAGTAAAGCGATTGATGAAAGATAGAGGAACTAAAAAGATACTTGGATGTAGTTGGATTGAGCTTCTCTTTGTTTCGAGAATAGTTTAATATTCTCTACTTAACAGGGCCAACCACATGACAGTGGAAGCTCATTTGGCCCCTCCCCCCCACTCACATCACTCTCAATTCCCCATACCCGATCATATAACATTAATCATTCATTCATCCATTAATAACATATAACATTCATTCATTAACATATTCATATTCATTCATTCATCCATTAATAACATATAACATTCATTCATTTAGTTTTTACATATTATCAAAAATATGGTTGTCATAATATGATTACAATAACTTTTTTTCTTTTTCTTTTTTGAAGCTAAAAAAAGTTGAAGTGGAGTATCTTTTCTAAATCATTTGTCCCCCCTTTAGTTGTTTTTCCCTTTGCTCATGATGATCTTAATGTTATGCCTAGTCATGTACTGATCATGACGTGGAGGCCGCTGCAAGGGGGGTCTTCTGCAATAACAAAGAAATGTTAAATTGATATGTTTTGTTATTATTGTTACAAGTATTTTATTAATTAAAAGAACATTAGAGTGGTGCTCTTTACCTGATGGGGCCACATCATGTTCTTGATCTTGTCTTATAGCCTCATGCTCAACATGTTGAAAACCCTCTAAATCTTGATCTAGAGTTGAAACACGAAAGGTTACATTAATTAATACACCAATTGCAATTAAATATGTTTAAAAGAACATTAGAGTGGTCCTCTTTACCTGATGGGGCCACATCATGTTCTGATCTTCTCTAGCCTGATCATGCTCTACATGCTCTAAAGTTGAAACATGAAAGGTTACATTAATTAATACACCAATTGCAATTAAAGATGTTTAATTGTATTAATCCATATTGTTTTGTATAGCACATGAATACATCTAGTACCAGGATGCACACCATGACCTTCATCTGCAGGTTGTGCTCCACCCTCACCAGTTGCATTCCAATGTCATGTGCAATATTATCATTGCTTGTCTTTTTAAAACAAATAGGCACATAATTACTTTATGGTGGAAATTAATATTGAATAGATTGCACAAGTATTCAATTTTAAATAAACTTTATTGAGTTTATTTACCTGCGTGTCAGATGTAGTGGAAGATTGTGTTTGCCTAGTCAAGACTCTTAGGTGTTCAACCATAGCTTCATAGCCTTGCTGGAAGGAAATCTTTATTTCCTCTTCTGTGGGCGCTCTGTTGAATTCAAAGCCCCGTATTTTTGCATAAGATCATGAATTTTGCTTCTATGGTGTGATAAAACCAAAATTGTTTGCAATTTATTATTTGGATGCAACATTTCATTTATTGATACTTACAATTCGTGTGACTAATTTCATATAACTATCAGAGCCAAGTTTGTGTTGCCTGTGTTTTTCTAGTTTTTCCTTTGTTTCCTTTGATGTGTCAGGCAACCTATGAAAAGTTTGAAATACGTTAGATTATGTAAAAAGAAAGAGTAATCAGTATATAATTACATAGTTGATAGTATCACATACCTTCCTTGGCCTGGTGGTGTCTTTCCTTTTTTCTTTTCAGCTTTCTCCTTTCCATTCGACACCAAGTCCTTCCACTCCCTCTCTAGAATCATGGGGGATGCTTGTAATTTTTGTTCTTCTCTAAATGTGACCTATATTGGTCCCTCACATACTTTAGATAGGTACTAGCTTTCTTAAGGACCTTGGTTCGGTTGAATGTTTTATCATCGAACAACACAACTAAACGGTTAATGAGCTCATCTTTTAAATCTTGATTTTGGGAATTCCACCGTGTATGTATGGTGGGCCCGAAGAGCTCCAATGTCATATCACCTAGATGTTTATAAAAAAAATCATTTCTTGCAAAATGATCATGAGATCATTAGTCTAAAAAGAGTGATCAATAAGTAAATTTCAATTGGATTATATATAATAATAATTAAAACATTTTAAAGTACTTGGAACCTTCTCTATCTTTATGGGAAAAAAATCCTCGGTCACCACAAATGTGATTGACAATGTTCCCATACTAGTAATACATGAATATCTAGGAAATTCTACTAAAACATCACCAATACTAGTGGCCTCTACATCCCCAGGTACATGTCCTGACGCATGTTCTGGCATGTGTTCACTACCAGAGGATGCACTACCTGATGTTTGCATGCTATGTGTTGCTGACATTTCAGTCGACAATATAGGCATGGATGATGGGGTCGAATGATGTGATGTATGTACAGGAAGATCAGGATGGACACTTGTACCAACCCCTACTCCGTGGGCAACACCTGCAGTACCCTGATCATGGCCAAAAACATCATGAGGACGCAAAAAATCCTATAAAAACAACACATATTTTAGTTCATGACATAAAAGAGTACAAAATATAAAACCATGAATGGAATTATGTTATAATTAAAGACCTCATGACAACTTACTTGTAAGTTTTGTACTCTCTCAGTCAATATTTTAACCCTCTCTTATCTCATCTATTTCAGGCACTATGAATAACAATTAAAGGATTTATTCATTGCATTTTTTTGTGTCTTCCTTATCATATTGAGAGGGTTTGCTGAATATGCAATGTCATCATCCAATAACAGTGACTGCACCTCGACACTATGGATGCTCTTCTCTACTGCTGGTGCCTTTCCCCGATTAGTCAAATGCAACAAGAATATTAAAAAACATTATCAAAATTAACCCAATAAAATTATGAAAAAAACATAATAATAAAATATTTTGCTTGTATCTAATTTGTACAATTGAGGTAAACCTGTTGGGTAGAAGCGCCTGAAGATGCATCACAATCTGTGGTCTGGGTCAGAGCCTTCCCTGTATGATCAATGTCTCCTTGTGAAAAAAATTAAATATAATTTTTTTTTACCGAAATGAAACCAATAGACTTACAAAAAAAAACATAATAATAAAATGGTATATTGGAGTCATTAATTGGAGGTTGGGTAAAATGGTATATAGTACATACCACCCCCTTAGTAACTATGTTTGTATCTAAGCGATTCAAATTGTAATCGATTAGCAACTCTTCCCATACAATTATTGACTTTATCGCACATATGAATACATGGTTTCCCTCGAGCGCCTCGAATATGCAATTGGGTTGCTTATTTGTTTACCCAAGTCGTGTATTGTTTATAAACCCTGTAATATTCCCTGATGCTTTTGGCCTTCCGTCAATGTACATAGCCACTCCTTTATTTTGATCCTTATCTTTTAGCTGTATATAATTTGCTGACAATGCATACCTACGCATACTTCGTGTATATCGAATCAGCTGCATCAATCTTTGTAACTATAATAGGGTTTGACATACTCCATCAATTCAGTAACTTTTTTGTAACAAACCTTTATGTCATCCATGCAAAATAGGCCCAACCATGTAATGACGATGGTGCTATGCGATATATCCTCTCGTTGACACAAAAATTAGTGTTTATTGGAGGAAGTTCCTTGGGTACCCATTGTTTCCATAGATGTTTGTACCTCAAGGGCACCTCGATGTCGCCTATGCTCTCATCATCATAAGAACATAACCCCCCTTCAACAAGAAAAAATTCCATGCATTTACAAAATTTTCTTCTAGTCTTTTGACCTCTAGTTGATATCCCTCTTTTAGACCTACTACATGTCTCGCTTTCCTCTTCTCTTCTTGAATTTCCGTCACTCGAAGAAGATAGATCTGACAAATACCTATTTGGTGGTACCTACACTCATAAGGATGTTGGATGAAGTTCTTTCATGGTGATGTGATCCCAAGGTGACATTATGATTAATCTATCATTTCATTGCTAGAATTTGACTAGTTATAAGGTAATCAAGTCTTGATAGATTGAAAGTTATTGTTACTACTATCCAAATGTGTCCATCACAAATCAAATCAATGAATGAAGGAGACTATCCCTTGTAATTAATGACTTTAAAATGCCATTATTTTACAACCTAACAAAAACATGGAGTTTGGGAGATGCAGTTCACAGTAGTTGAGGCTATGGAAGCCTAAAAAACCTAGACTCAATGATGAAGAAGAATGGTTTCACCATGCATAATATTTTGGTTTAAGTTGTCTTGAAAAAGATGAATTAGAACACTAATAGACATAATTCAGGTGCACATGTGAGGTGGTTCAACCCTTCATTGATAAACTCCATATGTCTAAGTGGTTAACAGGGAGGGAGTGTGTACTAGGACTGGTTAAGTCATCATAAGTTTATGCTTTGGCAATAAAAATTGTTAAGTCATCTTAAATCCTCCTATGTCTAATTTCTAGGAGACTTTTGGTATGTTTTAAGGTAGGATGAGTGGTTGCATCAATGTTCTAGTTCTCTATGACAAGGTTTCAACATCTTCAAATAGTGAAAGTTAGTGCTCATAGTCATTTGAAACAACATTTTGATTATGTATGATGGTAGGATTTGATAACTTAAAAAAATTGGCTACCCAACAAATTTAAAGTTAAAAGAAACTTTTTCAGTTTAAGGGGTTAACATTAAAAGTTGTCAAAATTGCAATTTTGCAAAATAATGGGTTGTTAAGTGTTTGTAAGTCAGTATGGACATTGGTTGAAGGTAGTTGGGGTCTGAGATGATTTAAAAATCCTTCCAAGGCCCAAGAAAAGGTTGTTAGAGGAGTTGATACCAAAATTTCATATCCAATACCACGTTCTTGAAGGAATTTTCTGTGTTTTTACTATTTTTCTGAAGTTCTTTTGTGTTGTATGGATCTATGCAAGATTGAAATGCTCTAAGATCATTGGTAGATAAATATATGTTTTCCCTTTCATTTGCATTTGTTTTGAAGTGCTGAATCATTGTTTTGTGGGAGAAAATAATCAAATACAGGGACTGCCCTATTTTTCCTATGTAATGGTTTGAGGGCTAAATAGAAATGACATCCACCAATCCACCCACTATCTTGGAACTATAACTTGGTGGATTGGTGTGCAACATGGTATGATAGAGGTTCATTGCATTTAGGGGTTTGTTAAAGAAAGAAACTTGACATTCAAGTGATGCCCTAGGGTTGATAGGGGCAATTTTCTTATGAATTTGTGGTTGTTAAGTCAAGGTTTGTCAATTTGATGGATATCTTGGTAGAGTCATGGTGACACTATTTGATGGTCCAATCTCTACTTCGAAAAAAAAAAATCTCTAACAACTCTAAGAGCTATAATGTGATGACATTAAAGGAACCTTCATATGAAGGATCTTCTAATGAAGGACCTTTGAATTAAGGTCTTCATTTGAAGGTCTTTCATGCAAAGGTTCCTTTTATAAAGCATTTTGGACATGAAATATTTAAAATAAAAAATACCTTCATTTTAAAGTCTTGACATGGCATCATTTTTGAATGAAGGTTCTTCATTCAAAGGTCATGAAAGGACATTTTATGCAATCATATGCCTTGTTAAAGTTTTAACTTAATAGTAAGGGCATCATGAGTAGTTTGTTGGGCCCATTCAACAATCATTGATGCAAGGATTGAATTGTCTAGAATGTATCTACTATCAAGAAAGCCAATTTGTTTACCTATATGACTATATCTCAAGCAATAGGTTTAATTGTGATGGCAATGATATTGACAAAGATTTTGTAATCTAGGTGTTGAGAAGCATAATTGGCCACCATCATAGGTGTTAAAATTTAACAATACCTTGATTGATGAAAGAGCCCAAAGAGCCTTTCTCCATGGTATCCAAGTACACATAGCAGCGGTCTTCTCTTATACGGTTGGACATGATTTAAAGAACTTAGCTAGGAATTATTCATTTAACCTAAGGTTTTCTCATAATGCCATCATTGGAAAAGTATGATCAAATTCTTCTATTATGAAGAATTGGTCTATGTGCCTCTAGTAATCACTATAAATGTTTGTAAGGATAAAATGACTAATTGCATCAGGTAGGAGAGAATCAACTTTGAGTTCTTCAAAGATTATATTCCTCTATTCATAATTTTTAAGGGTTGTGTGTGGAGGAGGTTATCACTACCAAGAAGGGAGGAGACCTTTCCTTGCATATGTTTGTGGTGGAGGTATTAAAGAAGAATTGTATGCCTCTATTTCCATTCATTAGAACTAGCTTAGCCTAGCATATACTTGGGCTCCTTTGCCCCTATAAAATTCCATATGTTTGATTTTATGTTATATAAGCGTAATTCCATGCTATTTTGAAATATAAGAGGTGGAGGAGGCCAAAAGGAAATAACCCCTTTTTAGTTGTACCTTCAAATTTTTTCTTATTGTTTTATTTTTTTAGCAACTTTGTGGACATAAGATTTGAGGTAGGTCTTACAACAAAGAATAACATGTTCCCACCAACAAATTGAACCTCAAAAGTTAGTGGGACTTAATTATGAGTTCTCAAACATGATATCAAAGCAAAACGGGTTCATTTATGACCTAGTATTATTGCATAATTAAATTAAAAATGTGTTTTTGTTTATATTCAATATCCCTCCTTTTGTGTAGATAATTCTCTATGTAGGGTACTTGTGAAAGCCATGACATCCAAGTTCCTAAAAAAAATTGCATACAATTTTTTTGTGTGTATATGGATATGTATTTTGTGTTTCCATTTTGTTTTGTGAAGCATTGAGAAAAGAAAATATCAACCAACATCTTCTTGAAGGTATTTATGCACTTGAGAGATGTTTTTGGTTTTAATTTTCTATGTACATTGCTATTTTGAGGCTATTAATATAAGTTGTGGGGTTTGTAAGTTGCTTGTGCATGATGAAGTAAAGGCCAATCTGCAAAGAATTCGGATATTCACATTTAGCATTGGAAGAATCAGGTGCAGACCATTATGGCATGTGAAGACCATGTATTAGGTTGATCTTTGTCATATCATTTGTGAACCATGAGATTTTATCTAGGTTTTTTTTCTGCTTGGCATGAATCTCTTTGCCTATGTGATCTTGTGTGTTAATATGTATTCATGATCTTTGTGCATGTGTGCTCTAGATGCAAAACTTGAGTGCAATTTCATAGAGGCTGATCCACATTTACTCCCATTGAATGTTTGAGGTGAATTTGAAACCCTTGTTCGAGGCATGAAGCTCCTATTATCCCTATTATGCATGCGTAAAGACTGCATCTAAATTGAGATCTAGAGATCATGTGCAAAGAGTAAGAAATTGCGCAGCCATAATGGGGGTGCCAATGTATGAGAAGATCTTTGGAAACTAGACATGAAAAGTGCAGGTTAAAGAGAATGGGGGTGCCAAAATTATAGTACTCATTGTCCCTTGGTTGTGGATTTTCCCTAAGTGCCCTCAACCTCGTCCTCGGTGCTAGTATTGACCTTGTTTTCGCTCCTCCAAACTCTTCCTTAGCTTTGGTATTCACCTTGTTTTCACTCCTCCAAAATCTTCGTCGGCACTCGTATTGACCTTGTTTTAACTCCAATCTCTTCCTCGGTGCTAGTATTGACCTTGTTTTCACTCCTCGGAACTCTTCCTCGGTGCTGGTATTGACCTTTCACTTTTCCAATTTAACGAGCTAGGTTTTTAGAGTTTGTTAATTAAATTGAAAATTCTGGTGCCATTTAGCTAGGTTTTGATATTCTACAATATAGTTAAGTATATATTAGCTATATTTTACATAATAAATTATATAATTATTTGAATTATTATAATTATATATTATATTCTTTAACAAAATTATTAAATACATATAAAATTATTATAATTAATAATTAATAATAAGTATATTTTTATATAATACAAAATATAATTAATATAATATATATTTAATATAATAGTAATATGAGATTAAATTATATATAATATAATTATATTTATTATTATATAATAGTATATATAGTCTTTACCTAATATTTTAGCAGATTTTACCATTACATTACAACTGGTTTACCATTAAATGGCAGTTGAATCTTGTTTTCTAATGGAACAATATATGTAGCATTCCATTTGATTAAAGATATGATAATTCTTCTTTAAGACCTCTACAATGTACCCATTGCACACTTAAGGAGACAAAGATAAATAGAGGGAAGAAAATATAGAGAGAGGGAGATAATGAGAAACATACAAATAGAAAGGGAGACAAAGAGATTGAGAGAGGTAGAGAGATAAAGAGATAAGGATGAATAAATAGAGATATAGGGAGGGTGATTGATATATCTCTCTCTGTCGCTCTCTATCTCTCTATATCTCCCACTATCTATGCCACTCCCTTTCCCCTCTATCTATTGAGATATCTCTCCCTCTTCCCCTCTATCTATTCATCTCTCCTCTCCCCTTTCTCTCTCATTCGGTCCATCTCTCCCTCCATCTCTCCTACTATATATCTATATCTCTTTTATCTCCCTCTCACTCCTCTCTCTATCTCTTTCTATCCATATCTTTCTCTACCTCTATCATGATCTCTCTTCTCTTTCATCCCCCTCTATCTCTCTATATCACCCCCTTTCTATGTCTCTCCCTCTCCCTCTATATATATTGATCTATCTCTCCCTCTCTCCCCTATCTTCTCTCTCTCTCTCTCTTTCTACATATCGCTCTCCCTCTCCCCCTCTTCTTTCTCTCTTTTATAACTATATATCTCCATCTCTTCTCTCTCTTCCTCTTCAACCTATCTCTCCCTCTCTCCCTCTCTCCCCCTCTTCTCTATCTCTCCTCCTCTACCTATCTATATCCATTTCTCTCCCTCCCCCTCTCTGTCTCCCCCTCTCTATCTCTCACCATCTCTCCCTCCCTATCCCCCCTATCCATTGAATCTCTATCTCCACCTCTCTTCCTTTCTCTTCCCATCTATGTCCATCTCTCTTTCTCTTCCCATATATCTCTATCTCTCTCTCTTTCACCATCCCCCTCTATCTCTCTATATCATCCCCTTTGTATGTCTCTCCCTCTACCTCTCTATATATTGAGCTATCTCTCCCTCTCTCCCTTATCTTCTCTCTCTCCCTTTCTACATATTGCTCTCCCTCTCCCCCTCTTCTTTCTATCCCTTTTCTACCTATCTATCTCCCTCTCTTCTCTCTCTTCCTATTCAACCTATATATCCCTCTCTCCCCCTCTTCTCTATCTCTCTAATGTCAACCTTCTAAAAATAGTGTTTTATTAAACTATAAGTAGATTATTGCCACCACTCTTCATTCCACATGAAATGCCAAATGTAGCAATTGTTTTGTTGCTTTTCTCAAGTTTCATTAACCAAGCTATTTAGTGGGTTGAATAAAGTTGTGTTATGACCCTTGGTCTCTTTAAAATAATTAGACAATATTAGGGAGATCAAGAAGGGGAGAAAACTAATGATAGATGGAAACATGGGGATGGGGTTGCGCAGAGGATTGGTGCGAGCTAGGGCCTGCGTGCCCTAGCCCATTCTTCTTTTGGTGTTCGTGCTCGGATTTCAAGCTTTCTGTTGCTGGCAGGGGTGTTTTTTAATTTGGTGCAGGGGTTTTGCTTTGGTCGGGCAGGGGTGTCTGATCATTTTTGGCTTGCGGGTGGGTGTTTTTTGCCTAGTTTTTGTGCGTGGTGTGTCCTTGGCGGGAGGCGTACGGCGGTTTGAGACTGTGGG
This sequence comes from Sequoia sempervirens, assembly GCA_007258455.2. NCBI lineage: Eukaryota > Viridiplantae > Streptophyta > Pinopsida > Cupressales > Cupressaceae > Sequoia > Sequoia sempervirens. The sequence goes on from VDFB02141220.1 coordinate 28,546, forward strand.
TCGCCTGCCCCATGTCATTCTCTCTTTTTGTTGATGATTTGGTTCGTTGGGCCATGGCAAATCGTGGTCTAGCTTCTTCTCAAGTATCCTTAGGGGATTTGGAGATGATAGATCCGTCTTCTCCTATGCATGCCAGTAGTAAGGAACCAACAAGTAAACCCCAATCTAGGGAAGGTGCCTCCTCTTCAAAAGGGATGTTTCGAATAAAAAAAGTAAACAGATGTTTGGAGAGATTTGAAGATCGACCAGTTTTGGTTATTCAACCTGAGCAAGTTTTGGAGGATGTTGAATACTAGTGCAATCATGCCCTTATTTGCAAAGTTTTGGCCCTTCGTCTTTCTCTACCTGTGCTGGAATCCTGGGCACGTCGGGTTTGGAACCCTGAAGGAGATATGGAGATTCTTTTAGCAACTAATAACTATTTTCTAGTTATCTTTTCAAGCATGTCAGACAGGAATAGGGATTTTGAAGGAGGCCCTTATTTCTTTAACCAGGTGGGGCTCTTCAACAAGCCTTGGCACATGGGCTTCAACTCTACTGAAGAGATCCCCTCATGAGTGCTTGTGTGGGTTCAATTGCCGAGGCTTCCTTTGGAATTCTGGAGGGAAGATATTCTTCATTCAATCTCTTTGCTTCTTGGGAAACTTGTGGGATCGGCTACACAAACTCAAGATCGCAAGGTAATTTCTTTTGCTCATATTTGTGTAGAAGTTGATTTAAATAATCCATTACCAGATTCTATGGAGATTTTCATGGGTTCATCTTCTTGGATCCAACAACTGGATTACGAGACCCTACCATTTAGATGTAGAATTTTCCATGAATATGGTCATCTACATTGCAGATGTCCCAGATTTAAATCTTCCCCCTTGGCTGCCTCTGGACCTCCTCGGGAGGACAAGGGGAAGGCTCCTTTGTCTGATGGACCTGTTGATAAGGAGGGATTTATTCCGGTTAAATCCCGTAACAAAGGCAAAGGCAAGATGAGAACTTGGATGGATAGACAGAATGATGGCACCTTTAACAGGTTTGAGGCTCTTAATAGCTTAGTCCAAGAGGAAGGAATTCCAGTTGAGCTCTCTTCTGGGGATAAAGGTTAGCATGAGGCTCAGGATGAGGATGCAAAGAAGGAGGATCAGATTTTATCTTCAGGGGACTAACAGGTAGGTCAGATGGCTTTGGATTTACCTTCTCAAGTTCAGGATATCGGAGATCTCCAGGGGTCTCAGGCTCCGATGGGTACAGTTGTCGTGGCTCCTGTTCCCCCTGCTACTAAGGGGACCTTAGATCATGTGAAGGGTAATAAGGCTTCTCCTACCTTAGGCTTGCAGCAAAAATCCTTTAAAAAGGGGCCTCTAGACAAACCGTTAAGGAGTGGAAGGAAGACTGATCAAGAGAAGGTCAAAATTATGGGTGATACATTGGTTTAGTCTGGGTTTGTGAAACCCATTAATTCCCACTTCTCCCACCCCCATAAATGATTGTTTTATCATGGAATGTAAGGGGGTTGAACAACATCCCTAGAAAAAAGGTTGTTCGCAGATTAATTGAGTCTCAGTCTCATGATGTGGTCTTTATTCAAGAAACCAAGCTTACAGTGGATGGTTTGGCTAATTGTGCTCCATGTATCTAGCCCCAAGGCTATTGGTAGGGGGTGGGGGCTTTGAGCAGTTCTGGGGGGGTGGCTTGTTTCTGGAACCCGAGGAAAGTTTCCCCCTTATGGTGGATATCTAGCCAGTCTTCCATTTCTATGATTGCCTCTAGTTTTGAGACTGGAGAAAGATGCCTTTTGTCTAATATTTATGCTCCTACTGATCTTTCAGGTAAGTCACATCTTTGGGCTCACATCAGCTTCATCCGGTCTTTGGACCCGTTTCTCCCATGGATTATGGCTGGCGATTTTAATGTTGTTATAAGTTTGGAGGAAAAACGAGGCGGATTAGCTAGGCTGGACCCTTCTTCAAATTTGCTTAGAGATAATATTGGTTTCCTAAATCTCATTAATGTGAAGCCAATCAATGGTGTGTTTACATGGAATAATAGGAGGTGTGGTGTTGAGGCTATCTCAGAAAGGCTTGATATATTTTTGGTATCCTGTTATTGGATGAATAGCAGGTGGACCACCAGTTCAAAAATTCTTGATTGGAGGGGCTCTGATCACTGGCCTATCAAATTCTATGTCTCCCCTTATGGAGTCACCAAAAAGCCTTCTTTCAAATTTCAGTTGATGTGGTTAAGAGATCAATCTCTACAGGATCTTATGTTGGATTGGTGGTATGAAGGGATTCCTACCCCTGGGACGACCATGTTTACTTTTAGTAAGAGGCTTCAACATGTGAAGTACAGGCTTAAGAGGTGGAATAAATAGTGTTTTGGGAACTTGCATGCTCAGAAGATAGCTGCTTAGTCCAAGTTGGATAGTGTTACTCATCATATTCGATACCAAGGGTTGTCCTCTGATCTCAAGAATGTTGAGTCCTTGGCTCTTAAGGGTTTAGAAGAGTGGGAGCTTCGGGAGGAGATTTTCTGGAAGCATAAATCTTGTATTGATTGGCTTCAGGAGGGGGATTGGAACACAACATTTTTTCATAACTCGATTAAGGCTTAGAGGCAAGGGAACTCTATTTCCTCTCTTGTTTCGCCTGATAGGGCCCAACTTTCGTCTTGTGAAGAAATTTCCAGGGAAGCTATCAATTATTTTTCAAATCTATTTACTAGGGAGAATCTTGTAGCTAGGACTGAAGAAAGGGCCATCTTGGATTGTATTCCCCACCTGGTCTCTGTCGAGATGAATGGGGCTCTTTGATGTCCAACCTTGTTACCTGAATTGGAGATAGTTGTGTTTAGTATGAAAAAAGGTAAAGCTCTTGGCCTAGATGGGTTTCCGATTGAGTTCTTTCAGGAATTCTAGGAAATAATAAAGTATGATCTCCTTGAGGTGGTTTAGGAATCACAAAGGAACAAACAAATGCTTAAGTCTTTGAATTCTACCTTTTTGGCTCTCATACCTAAGAAGGAGGGGGCTAATCGGTTGGACCAATTTAGGCCTATTGCTTTATGCAATGTTGTCTACAAGATCATCACCAAGTTGATTGCTAAGAGACTCAAACCACTCCTTGGTGCTTTGATCTCTGCTGAGCAGGGTGGTTTTGTTGAAGGAAGACAAATTTTGGATGGTGTTGTGATAACTATGGAGGCTATTCACTCTATGGATTCCTCTAAGGAGAAAGCTATGTTCATTAAACTTGACATGGCTAAAGCTTATGATCAGGTGAGCTGGGAGTTCCTACAGAAAATTCTCATGGCTTTTGGCTTGAAGAGGAGTGGGTGAATTGGGTTCTCAGTTGTGTGACCTCATCCTCCTTTTCTGTTCTCATTAATGGGGAACCTTTAGATTTGTTTAGTGCTTCTCGGGGACTTCAGAAAGGGGACCCTCTATCTCCCTATATATTCATTATCATGGCGGAAGGTCTTGGCAGATTTATTAAATCCCAAGTGAGGCAAGGTCTTATACAAGGTTGGAGCTAGAACAATAATCTTCCTCCCTACTCTCATCTTCAGTTTGTGGATGACACTGGGCTGATGGGCTTGGCTAGAATTAGTGAGGCTGTGCACTTCAGGAGAGCTTTAGACATCTATTTGAAAGCTTCAGGTCAGAGTATTAATGATGATAAATCTTCCATTTATTTCTTTAATACTCCTCGGCTTATTCAGAACATGATTGCTAGGATTCTTAGATTTTAGATTGGCTCTCTCCCCTTGATGTACCTTGGGATTCCTTTGGCTTTGGGATCTCAGCGTAGAGATTTTTGGCAGGGGATTTTGGATAGATTCTAGAGTAAGGTTAGTCATTGGACTTACAGATGGCTCTCTTCTGCTGGGAGAGTGGTGCAGGAGCACCTAGGAAACACTAGGCATTTAAGCAATCTAGATTGCATTTTTCTTTGATATGTTATTTTTAAGGTCATGTTGACCATTTAGATAGCATTTGAGGTTTATGAATAAGACTTGATCTGTTGTGATCAGTAGAATTAGAAGTGGAAAGAATGGATGGGTTTAGAAGCTCATCTTGCTTAGGTTGCTAACATTTGGAAAAGTTGAAAAACACAGTGGATTTTGAAACTTTGACCATTAGGTCATGAATAAGTCCGACCAAAGAAGATAACTGATTCAAGAACCATATTTAAGGTGGGCCTCAACCTAAAGCAGGGGTTGGAAGCATTCGAGTTTTTATTTTTGGTTATGAAATTAAGAGAGCAATGATATTTTGGTGTACATTTCCAATTTTGTGTTTTTGTTTGATTCAGTACGCTAATAGAATGATCATGGTATTTTGAATAAGAGTAGGATGTAGTAACATTATCTTTCAAGCTTTCTTGGAATAGCAGATAGTTGGGTTATTCTTTTAAATCTTACTTGTAAATACTTTGTTCTTTCTTTAGTGATAGATCTGATTGGCAGACTGGTAAAAGAAATGGAGTTTTAGCTTACATTTCCCCTGTACCATAGTGTACGGGCTTGTGGGAATGTGGCTAGGCTCCATGTCTGTAAATAGGTTAGGGTTAGGAGTCTGTAGGAGTTGAGTGATCATGAGGAAAGTCTCTTCCTAGGCGAGCTTGAAAATTCCCGACTAGGAAAGACAGTGAAAAACACGCACTAAAGTTGCAGGGGTGTCAATCCACTAGCAAACCAAGGTGTGTGGTGGATGCAGGAGGCCTTGCAAAGGCTTGGCAAGAAGGTTGGAGCCCTGACAGACCGCATGGAGGAAGAATCAACTGACTGCTCTCAAGCAAAAGGTCAGAAATTGGCTTAAAACAAGCCTAAAAGTGCTAAGTTTGTGGCTAGGGCAGTGTACAGATAGTACAGGCTCCAAACCCCAAAAATCTTCAAGGTGTGGGCATAGGAAACACAAACCCCAAGAAAATATCCTAGGTCATTTAGAGGTTTTTGGAGTTGTTCCCACTTTTCTCGGGTTAGGAGACCTAATTGGGGCTCAAGGGCTAGTAGCCTTATTAACCCTAGAAGAGGGTTTGGTGAGAGTTATGGGGAATTGGAGATTGGTGGATGATCAAGAACCCTAGGGGGATGGTCTTGAAGCCATGGGAGACATCACACACCCCTGCATCGAATTAGTGAAGGTTGGAGATTTAGCTAGCCTTTAGGAAGATTAAGGGCTAAGGAGAGAATGGCAGAGAGAGCACCAAGATTGGCTTGGTTAGGGAAATGGAGATGATAGTAGGGTTGGCCAAGAGAAATAGGAGCACCTAACAAGCATTAGGGCCTATAGGTTAAGGTGGTGGATAGTGACACCAAAGGGGTTCGCCAAGGTGAGACCTAGAGCATGGAACAGTGAGTGTTCCATCCAACCCTACCCTATCAGATTGGTATCAGAGCAAGTTAAATATTTGGGAAGAGTCTTGTATGTCAGATCTTGAATCTAGTGGGTCTACCATCATGGTGACAAATGCTGAATTGGCCAAGATTGTTGAAGGGCAGGAGGAAGAAAATAGGCTATTGAAGGAGAGGATAGACCAACTTGAGCAAGCATTGAATGATGCACAGTTTGAAGGAAGGATACTAAAGAAAGAAGAGGTTGTAGAGGAAGACAAGACCCTTGAACCTAACCTTGTTCTAAAATAAGAGCCTTTCTTGAAGGCATTGAAGGCTTTGAGTGGAAAGGCACTTGAAGGCATACCATTGTTTAGTGGAAAAATGGAAGCCAATCTAGTCATGGATTGGATAGAGGGTATGGAAAACCATTTTGAATGTGATGGGGTCACTGAGGCACAAAAAGTAAAGGTGGCCAAATCAAGACTAAGAGGTTCTGCCTTGACATGGTGGAAATTCATTTAGACAAAGAGGGAAAAGGAAGACAAACAACCTATTTCAACTTGGAAAGGAATGGTCGCCAAAGTGAGGGAAGCATACATGCCAAATGATTATGAGATTCAGTTACACAAGAAGAGACAAAGCCTAAGGTAGAAAGAACAAGATGTGAATACCTACATAGAGGAGTTCCAAAAACTTTGTATGAGGTCTAATGTTTCGGAAGATGAAAGTCTCAAGGTGGCTAGGTATCTTAATGGCTTGAAATGGAACATTCAAGAGGAGATGGCTCTTTTAAGTCCTAAGATAGTACATCAATGTTACCAATTAGCTATCAAGATTGAGGAAAGAAACAAGAGGAAGCAAGACTAGGCTTCTAAGGGCAGAGGCAAAGGTAGAGATCAAAGAGATCAAAGAGGATAGCGAGGTGGCTATCAAGGTAGAGGCAATGACCAAAGAAACCAAGGAGAGTTTAAATCCACAGATCATGGCAATGAAACACCTTCTAGAGGAGGGTATAATAGAGGTAGAGGACCTCAAGGAGGTTCAAATAGAGGAAGAGGAGCAGGTAGGAGCAATTCTTACTTTGCTAATATGAAGTGTTACCATTGTGGACAAGTAGGACATCTAGCTTATAAGTGCCCGGAGAAAGCATCTTCATCAAATACTGAGAAGAGAGTGGCATATGCACAAGAGGACACCATGAGTGTCAAATCACCAGAGGTTAGTCACATTGAATCAGAAGTGGGGGAGAATCTGATGTTTAGTAGAGTTTTGATCAGACAATCGGTCAAGGAAGAGCTAAGGCAAATAAGAGCCTTATTTAGAGTGAGATGCAAGATACTTGGTAAAGTATGCAAGGTCATTGTGGATTTAGGTTCAACTGATAACATCATCTCTAAGGAGGCAGTAAGGAAGTTGAAATTAGAGAAAGCACCCCACACCAATCCCTACAAGGTGACATGGTTGAACAAAGGACAAAGTGTTCTTGTCAATGAGCAGACAACGGTGGAGTTCTCCATTGGAGGATACAAAGACAAGTTGGTTTGTGATGTTTTACCCATGGATGCATGCCATCTTCTATTGGGCAGATCATGGCAGTATGACAAAAGTGTCATGTATGATGGAAAAGAGAACACCATTTCTTTCAAGAAGGATGGGAAGACATTTAAGTTGCAGTCACTGTCAGAAGAGGAAGAAGGACAGTCAAAGACCCCCAATGTCTTGTTGAGCAGTGGTAAAGAGTTCATTAACAACCTACATCAAGGAGGTGAAGGATATGTGGTTATGTTGCAACCTAAAGAAGAGAACAAGACTGAGAAAACAGTCATACTGGAAGCAGTCCAAAAGTTGCTTGAGAAGTATAAGGACATAGTGAGTGATGGAACACCAGCAACCTTACCTCCACAAAGAGCCATTAGTCATCAAATTGAATTCATACCAGGAGCCTCTTTACCAAACAAATCAGCTTATTAGCTTACACCAGATCAAAACCTAGAAGTAGATAGACAAGTGCAGGAGTTATTGGATCAAGGCTTGATTAGGAAGAGCATCAGCCCATGTGCAGTACCAGTGGTCTTAGCAACAAAGAAAGGTGGTAAGTGGAGACTTTGCACTGACTCTAGAGCTATAAAAAGAATTACAATCAGATATAGATTCCCTATCCCTAGGATTGAATATTTAATGGATTGTCTTGGAGGAGCTCGGTACTTTACCAAGTTGGATCTCAAGAGTGGATACCATCATATCAGAATCAAGGATGGAGATGAGTGGAAAACAACCTTTTAGACAAATGATGGGTTGTATGAGTGGAGAGTTATGCCATTTGGCCTCTCTAATGCCCCTAGCACATTCATGAGGCTCATGAATGAAGTGCTTAAAGACTTTACAGGGATATTTGTGGTAGTGTATCTTGATGATATACTCATCTTTAGTAAGACAGTAGAAGAACACCTAAAGCATGTGGAGATGGTTCTTAGAAGATTGCAAGAAGAGAAGTTAGCCATCAATCTAGAGAAATGTGAGTTCTTCAAATAGGAGCTTGTGTATTTGGGGTTTATAGTATCCCAAGGATCATTGAAGATGGATCCAAGCAAGGTGGAAGCCATCATAAACTGGCCTACACCAACCACAGGGACTGAGGTAAGAAGTTTCCATGGTTTGGCTCAATTTTATAGAAAATTCATAAGGAACTTTAGTGGTATCTATGCACTGATCCTAGATACAATCAAAGGTGGTTTGAAAACCAAGTTTAAGTGGACACAAGAAGCTGAGAAAGGGTTTGAGAAACTGAAACAAGAAGTGGAAACTCAACCTATTCTCTTGTTATTTAGCTTTGAAAAGTTGTTCATTGTGGAATGTGATGCTAGTGGAGTTGCAGTAGGAGGAGTGTTAAGTCAAGAGGGTAGGCCTATAGCCTTCCTTAGTGAGAAGCTCAATGAAGCAAAGAAGAAGTATTCAACCTATGACTTAGAACTTTATGCTTTGGTTTAGTCACTTAGGAAGTGGAGGCATTACCTTCTACCCAAGGAGTTTGTAGTCTTTACTGACAATCAGGCACTTAGCTATATCAACACTCAAGAGAAGTTGAGTAATAGGCATTTGAAATGGATGGAATACATTCAAGCTTTTAATTTTACCATTAAGCATAAGAAGGGACAGTTGAACAAGGTGGCAGATGCACTAAGCAGGAGATTGTTGAAAGTGCAAGAGATACAGATCAAGAGCATTGGCATAGAGAGTTTCAAGGATCTCTATGGGGAAGATGAAGACTTTTCAGAGGTCTAAAAGATATGTTTAGACTTTGAGAATCATTTTCATAGCCAATACTCTAAGTATACTTTGCAAAGTGGTTTTTTGTTCAAAGGAAATCAATTATGTGTTCCAAGAGGATCAATGAGAGAAAACCTCATTCAAGAGAAGCATAATGGCAGTCTTAGTGGACATTTTGGCATTAACAAGACATTGGAACTAGTGTAGAGGTTCTACTATTGGCCTAAGTTGGCAAGAGATGTCAGAAAATATGTGGAGCAATGTGTGGTGTGTATGAAAGCTAAGGGAGGAGCTAGTAATGCTGGTTTATATCAACCCCTACCCATTCCTAACAAACCATGGGAGTGTGTGAGCATGGATTTTGTGGTAGGACTCCCTAAGACCAAGGCAGGCTGTGATAGTGTTTATGTAGTGGTAGACAGATTTAGAAAAATGAGTCATTTTATTCCCTGCAAAACTACTCATGATGCTAGCTACATAACTCATCTTTTCTTCAAGGAAGTGGTAAGGATCCATGGACTACCTTTAAGTATTGTTTATGACAGAGATGTGAAGTTCATGAGTCATTTTTGGAAGACTCTATGGAGTAGATTAGGTACCAACCTGTCTTTTGGATCAACTTACCATCCTCAGACCGATGGAAAAACTGAGGTAGTTAATAGAGTGTTAGGTAACCTTCTAAGATGCCTAACTAAGGAGTATGGATAGACATGGGACATGGTTATCTCGCAAGCTGAAGATGCATATAATGATAGTGTAAACCAAACCACTGAGAAAAGTCCTTTTGAGATTGTGTATGGAATGCATCCACAAGGCATATGTGAGCTCATAGATCTTGGAGCTATGGACCATAGAAGTGGACATGCAGAAGACTTCAGTCAAACCATGAAGGAGATTCAGGAGCAGGTAAAGAAGACAGTCACTGAGGCTACACAAAAGTTGAAGGAGAAGGTAGATTGGTCAAGGAAAGATGTGCAATTTGCAGTAGGAGATTATGTCATGGTTCACCTCAACAAATCTAGGTTGTAGAAGGGTACATCAACCAAATTGCAGATGAAAAGAGTGGGACCATGCAAGGTGATAGCCAAGTATGGGAAAAATGCATACAAGGTGGAGTTACCTACAAATTTAGGAATATAACCAGTATTCAATGTAGCTGATCTGATCAGATATAAGGGAATAGTCAGTAACTCAGATCAGGAAAGTAGGGAGATCTTCAAGGATGCAAGCAACATAGCCTTACCTACTCCAGACAAGCTACAAGCAGAGAGGGTCTTGGAGTCAAGAGTGAAGAAATCTACAAGGCATAAGGTGTATATGGAGCACCTTATCAAATGGAAGAACAAACATGAATTTGAGGCTACTTGGGTAGATGAAGTTGAGTTCAAGAAGCAGGGCATTGATGAATCTCTAATCTCTCCTCACATTCCTTAGAGTTTGTGCAGGGAGGGGGAGAATGGTGCAGGAGCACCTAGGAAACACTAGGCATTTAAGCAGTCTAGATTGCATTTTTCTTTGATATGTTATTTTGAAGGTCATGTTAACCATTTAGATAGCATTTGAGGTTTATGAATAAGACTTGATCTGTTGTGATTAGTAGAATTAGAAGTGGAAAGAATGGATGCGTTTAGAAGCTCATCTTGCTTAGGTTGCTAACATTTGGAAAAGTTGAAAAACACAGTGGATTTTGTAACTTTGACCATTAGGTCATGAATAAGTCTGACCAAAGAAGATAACTGATTCAGGAACCATATTTAAGGTGGGCCTCGACCTGAAGCAGGGGTTGGAAGCATTCGAGTTTTTATTTTTGGTTATGAAATTAAGAGAGCAGTGATATTTTGGTGTACATTTCCAGTTTTGTGTTTTTGTTTGATTTAGGACGCTAATAGAATGATCATGGTATTTTGAATAAGAGTAGGATGTAGTAACATTACCTTTCAAGCTTTCTTGGAATAACAGATAGTTGGGTTATTCTTTTCAAGCTTACTTGTAAATACTTTGTTCTTTCTTTAGTGACAGATCTGATTGGCAGACTGGTAAAAGAAATGGAGTTTTAGCTTACATTTCCCCTGTACCATAGTGTACGGGCTTGTGGGAATGTGGCTAGGCTCCATGTCTGTAAATAGGTTAGGGTTAGGAGTCTGTAGGAGTCGAGTGATCGTGAGGAAAGTCTCTTCCTAGGCAAGCTTGGAAATGCTCGGCTAGGAAAGACAGTAAAAAACAAGCACTAAAGTTGCAAGGGTGTCAATCCCCTGGAAAACCAAGGTGTGTGGTGGATGCAGGAGGCCTTGTAGAGGCTTGGAAAGAAGGTTGGAGCCCTGACAGACTGCATGGAGGAAGAATCAACTGACTGCTCTCAAGCAAAAGGTCAGAAATTGGCTTAAAACAAGCCTAAAAGTGCTAAGTTCGTGGCTAGGGTAGTGTACGAATAGTACAGGCTCCAAAACCTGAAAATATTCAAGGTGTGGGCATAGGAAACACAAACCCCAAGAAAATATCCTAGGTCATTTAGAGTTTTTTGGAGTGGTTTCCACTTTTCTCGGGTTAGGAGACCTAATTGGGGCTCAATGGCTAGTAGCCTTATTAACCCTAGAAGAGGGTTTGGTGAGAGCGATGGGGAATTGGAGATTGGTGGATGATCAAGAACCCTAGGGGGATGGTCTTGAAGCCATGGGAGACATCACACACCCCTGCATCGAATTAGTGAAGGTTGGAGATTTAGCTAGCCTTTAGGAAGATTAAGGGCTAAGGAGAGAATGGCAGAGAGAGCACCAAGATTGGCTTGGTTAGGGAAATGGAGATGATAGTAGGGTTAGCTAGGAGAACCAGGGGTACCTAACAAGCATTAGGGCCTATAGGTTAAGGTGGTGGAGAGTGACACCAAATGGGGTTTCCAAGGTGAGACCCAAAGCATGGAACAATGAGTGTTCCATCCAACCCTACCCTATCAGAGAGTGATTCTCCTAAAGACTATGGTGCAGTCTCTCCCCATTTATAGGTGTTGTGTGCAGGTTCCCCCTTCCTCCTTTGTGAGGGAATTTGATGCTCTTTCTCAAAAGTTCCTTTGGTTGGGCAACATTCTCTCTTCAAAGTGGAGTTTAGTCAAGTGGGAGTCTATTTGCAGGCCAAAGCATGTTGGGGGCCTTGGTCTTAGGTCTATGGCTCTTGTGGTCATGGCCTTGGCGGCCAAGCTGTACTGGAGATGGTGCAACAATCAGGATCAGGATTGGGCCAATATTCTTGCTCTCAAGTATCTCCTTGGTGCTAAGAGCCAAGATGTGCTGCGACTTGCTTTGTTGGGAAAATGTTCTTGTATTTGGGATACTCTTAAGAAGGGAGCTCAGCTTATTAAGAATGGTCTCTTATGGATCTGTAATAGAGGCCGTGATGCTTTTTTTTGGAAGGACTCTTGGGATGGCTACCCCCTCATTCTTTCTAGTTTCCCTCAGCTTCAACCTCTCTACCATATTTTTTTATGCTGGATGGATTAAGGTGGATCATTTTAAAACAGTCAAGCGTATTGGTCAGGTGGAGGTGTCTTGCTGGCAGGATCCTCAGGAGTGGCCCATGGGTGGTTTTGATGAGGATCGTTTTGTTCTATCTAAAGTCTTGGAGGGTAGGCTTTTCAACTCCTTTAATGAGAGGGACAAGTTGGCTTGGAGTCCCAGCCCAAAAGGTAAATTTACTATTACTCAAGGCTATGTTGTGCTTGACAGGAACTTACATGGTCCAGCTAAGGTGCCCTAGTGGAAGAAGGTTTGGAACAAATTTTCTTGGCCCAAATGCAATTTTTTCTTATGGTTGGTTGCTCAGAAGAAATGTCTCACTTGGGAGAATCTTCACAAGCGAGGTTTTCATGGACCTTCTATGTGCTTCCTTTGTTCGCACAGTGAAAATTTTTCTTCCCATTTGTTCTTTCTTTGCCCTTTTTCTAGAGAGATATGGCACAGGTGGTGGGAGGCTTGGCATCAGGGTTGTGTTCATGCTTCCTCCCTAATAGAGTTTTGGGAGAGCTTGGGCAGGCCTCCAGTGAAGACTTCTTTCCTACAGGTGGCCTAGGCTGTTGGGCCTATTTTCATTCTCTGGAACCTTTGGCTAGAGAGGAATCGCAGAGTTTTTTATGGTTCCAAGTTAGGAAGTTGTCAATTGTGGAAGAAGATTACTAGCTGGCTTCAAGAGACTATTTTTGCTAAGTGTGATATGTCTGATAATATTGATCTTGGTGATTATGCTATTCTGAGGGATTTGAACCTGGGGGATAATAGTAGGGGATGCAGTGCTGGAAATAGATCCCGACATGTCAAGCAACGGGTTTGTTGCGATGGGAGGTGGATGCCTCCCCCAGTTGGGGTCCTAAAGATTAATAAAGATGGTTCTTCTCGTGGGAACCCTAAACATGCTAGTATTGGGGGTATAGGTAGAGGTAAAGATGGTGTTGTTGTTTTTTTCTTCTCTGTTTACAAAGGGCAACACTCTAATAATCTGATGGAGGCTCTTGCTATTAAGATTGTAGTTGAGCGAGGCTTCTCTCTAGGCTGGAGGAGGATTATCTGTGAGTTGGATTCTCATATTGTTTTGGATATGTTGAACAACCAGAGTTTGGATGATGTTAGTTGGAAATTAGCCTCGGTGGTCAAACAAATTCTAAGTGTATGCAGTTCCTTGGATTTTGTCTCCTTTTGTCACATCCCTAGAGAATGGAATAGAGTGGAATATTGCTTGGCAAAGTGGGACTCAGAGAATGGGGAGGGCTGGGATATTAGTGGACAAGATGAGTTACCTTCTGATTATCTTGGGACCTTGGAGAGATTATTATTGAATGACATAAATATGTAGTGTTGTTGTTGGCTTTTTTGGTTGTATTCCTGGTTTGGTGGGCCTTTGGCCTTTGCTTTGTATCTTGGATTTGACTAAATAAATTTTTACCCCTTCTCTTTTTTAAAAAAAAAAAGAAGGGGAGAAAACTAAACTCCTTCAAAATAGGGGTAGTTGTGGGTTTGTTGGTTTTCTTTGTATACTATATACTTAGTTCCTCTAGGATAAATAAGTCACTGTAGAAATGAAAGATGTTTGATTATCTACCTAATATTGTTTTGTGTTTTTGAAATGGAAGAGATCTACAACTCTATAGAAATTGCTATATGCTAATGGTCAAATTATTAGACTATTTAGATCATTTTCTTAGTTGTGTATCCTAACTAATATAGAGTAAGCTTTTTCATTTTAATTGACTACTACATAATAGTTTATGTGTTGAAAGAATTGTTTCCATTCTTTGTAGTTTTTACATTGGAATACAAATCATATTTAATTTCACGCCAATATACTTCTTTCATAAATCATATTTGTTTAATATCTTAAAAGATGTTAGTTAAATTGGAAAAGTTGTTTGAGTTAATTACTAAATTTGATCTAAAAATGTTCAACACTTTAGATAAATTCAATTAGATATATATAGTTAAATTGGAGGTGTCATTTGAGTTAATAATTAAATAACGTAATAATCAATTAAAGGGACATAATTTTGGATGTGTTTGAATTTAATAAATTACAAATTAAAATAGACATAAATTACTTGAAATAAGTGATTCATAACCCATCTAATCAAATCATAACCTATCAAAAAGGCAATAGGAATTTTCTAAAGAAAAGAACACTTGACCCAATCATAAGTGTATGGCCTTCACAAAAAGGAGTGATCCACCTTAGCAATAGCAACTACCCCATCCAAAATTTTCTCATATTACACAAAGCCACAATGTTTTTCCAAGATAAGCCAATCAAATCACACCTTATGTGTCCTACTAATCAAATTGGAGATGATTCTAAAAATAACATTGCGAAGGGTGATTGGTCTAAAAAATATAAATGACTTTGCAATCATTTCACTACTATGATCAATGTGTCATATTTCATGAAATTTCCCAAAACACTTTTCATTATGATCATATGGAAATTTCTAGGAGAGCTACAATAGTTGTAACATCATGATTTAAAATTAAACATTAAAAAGTACATCATAAATTAATTATGTAATAGCATAAAAATTAAAAACATCACGAATTAATTATGTAACCACATAAGTCAAATATAATTCTATCAAGAAATTAATATCAAATAGATAATATAATCACATAACTCATACATTTCAATGTCATTGATCTTCTTATTCATCCAACTCTTTGTCTGTATCATCCGATCCAGATTCAACATTGTAAGGATTGGTCATATCATCATCATCATCATCATCATTGATATCAGTTTTAATAATGTCATCATCCACATGGATATCATCTTCATGAAAATTAACTCCTACATCATCATGTTCTAGTTCCTCTTCTTCGACATCTTTGTAAGGCACATCATCAACTAACTGTTGATCCTAATCATCATCTACATCATCTTCTAGTTCTTTGGTATCTTCTTCTTCACAGTTATACTTTACGGCCTTCCTCTTGGATCATGTCCTAACAACAAATGGCCAACGGTTTACTGGAACCTTTGAAGTGGAAATACACTGCTCACATTGGCTTGGAAGAACATAGGGCTCATTTCCATTTCTTCATTGACCTACGTATATACGCAGTAAATCCATTCTCACTTGATCATGAACCTACAGGATCAATATTTTGACTGGTGGCTATACCATAGGATTGACAAACAAAACTAATTTGAAGGACTTAATTCCTCATTATCATCCAAAATCCCATGACATCAATTTTTAAGACTTCTAGATGTATGACTGGATGAAATATTGAATCTTCAGAAAATTACTGATTACGATCACAATTTCTTCATCAACTTTTAATTAATTCTAATAAACAATCATAGCCTTGTGGTATTTGCAATAATAGTATAAGTATTTCAGCCTCATTGGTTATTAAACATATTTATTCTTGGCCGAATGTATGCACAGAAAAAAATCTCAACATATATATACATCAATATAATTGAAAATAATTAAATAATATGGGTGATTAATATATTTATACGTACCTGTTTATCTCTTAAACCATATACTAAATCAATTTCCC
>VDFB02141221.1:0-20902 GCA_007258455.2 Sequoia sempervirens
TTTAAATTTTTTTAACAAACCCATTTTAATTTTTCCCGTCCCCGCCTAAACCCATCTTTTAAATTTATTTTTTTACGTCAAAAATTGCATAAATCACGAAGGGGGGTTTTTTTCTTTCTAACTCACCTACCGTCCACCTGTGCCCTCGCGGTACATTGCCCGTACTCCGTCTGCCTGATGCACGATCGCAGTGTCGTTGTCTGTTGGCATCGTCTACCTTGTTGCTTTTCTCTCCTCTCCACTCTTCCTCTCAACTGCCACAGTGACAATGACCCAGGTAATTTTTCAAATTACCTTTTTAACCCCCCCTCTCCAAAAAGGTATTTTTTACCTTTTATTTAACCTTTTATTCCCCTAATTAATCCCTAGCTTCCCGAGGCTGCCATTCGCAAACCGTATGTCCAATCCACTCCATTCAAAAGGCAAACTTGCTTAATTTTTCGCCCTCTATCCAATGGTCTTCTCCATTTCCTTCTATCGAGACATCGTCTGGGGCCCCTCCTTCCCCAACCGCCCTCTCGAGGGGGCATACCCTACCACTTCCTTCCATCTATTTCAAACCAGGCACTGGGGCATCCCCCTTCTTCTTTGTCAGGCCGGGGCATCAATCCTCATTTCTTTCTTCATCCTCGACATTCACTTTTCTTCGAAACATTGTTATTTCAACAATATTTCAAAGAGGGGCAAAATGTAGACATCTAAATTTAATCACTTCCATACGATTAAATTTGTTGTCTCTCCGTCTATCATATTAATATTAATTTATTAAATTAATATTACCCCCTTTAATCTCATACCGATAGTATTTAATTTAATAATTAATACTTTGTCTTTTTACCTTATTCTTCTCTAAATTAAATAAACACTAATTTATTTAATTTAGTCATTCTTCCTCTTTTTGATTTAAAAATCAATTTAAAATTCCTCACTTTCTCTCTCCTTGTCACATCCTCCTACATTTGCCACTTGCCTCTAATCTTCATTAATTAGCTAACCCAATATTTGCACAACCTTAACCAAAATCATGCTTTAAATTTAGCACCACTTTTTGGTCAATTCTTCCATTTTTTCCTTTTTGATGTTAACCCCCTTTCCTATGTGAATTTTTAATTCACATTTATTTGCTCTAGATTCCTCTCCTTTAAATGTGAATTTTTAATTCACATTCCATTCTCCCAAGGCTTCTAGAACCTTGGACTTGTCACAATCTCCACATGTGACCAAGTCCCACCTTTTTGGAGCCCACCTTTTACCCTAGACTCATCCTAGGAACATTTATATTCCCAACCACCTTTCCTTTTCCCATGCTAGATTTTGGGAATTCCAAAATTCCTCGAAGCGTCCCTTCTCCCCACTTGGGACGGAAATCCCTTTGTGCAAATCCTCTCATCCCCAAGATGCATGTCCTTTTCCACCTCATGTACCTTTTTGACAACTCATCTCCCCTCATATCCTCTTGTCACTTCACCCTCCATGTTGATGTGAGGGCTTGTAGTTCTCAACCCACCATAGCCCTTCATCTTGACCTTGTTGGATCAATCTTGACCCTTGAATTCTCTAGAGAATTCAAATTCTTCTATAAATACCCCCTCCTCAAGGGCATTTCCAACACTTTGTATTTTGATAACTACATGTTGTCCATTTGAATCCTCAAGCCTTTTCAATCATTCAACCATCTTTGTTCATCATTTTGCATATTGAATCTTGCATATAGTCACTCAATCCATCATCTAAGGAGCACACAACCAATCCAAGCAAGGGCCAATCAAAGAGGTATCAACAACAAGGGAGGTAAAAGTGTTTGTGTTTTATCTTATTTGCATTCCTTTTCTTTGAACTACTCTTTTGGCTAATCTTGAGGTGTCCTTGGTATTTTGTTATTCTTGCATTCTTAGTTAGATTTGCACATTTAGAGCAGTAGGAATTCCAAGGTATACAGACACTATTAGGATCATTCTATGAGATCAAACAATATTCTTCTACAATCCTTCTCCTAGTTTGAACACCTTTGTTCTTATCACCTATAATTTGATCTTCTAAATGATTTAGTATTGCATACCTTGGAGTCTTAAGGTATTCTTGAACTTCAGGCTCTTGTGATCTCACTTCTGCACTTTCACTAGTTTTTTCCTCTCAATTTTCCAGATTCACTGGAATGGTCTGAACTTGATTTAGAGATTAAACTTTCTTTCCTTTATCTGAACTATCATTCTGATCATCTGAATCATTTTTACAACTTTTGGATGGTCTAACTGTGTCTTCATCAACCTTGACATTATCACTTTCAATTACTTTCCTTAATCTCTTATTGCAGCACCAGTAGGCTTTACTTTTAGTAGAATAACCAAGAAAGATTCCTTCATCACTTCCAACATCAAAATTTCCTATATCTTCATCTCTTTTGATATAGAATTTACTCCCAAAGATTTTGAAGTATCTAATAGTAGGCTTATAACCAAACCATAGCTCATAAGGAGTCTTACCAATATCACCTTTGACATGTACCCGATTGAGAGTGTAAACGACAATACTCATAGCTTCTCTCTAGTAGATATGTAGAACATTTCTTTCTAGCATCATGGTCCTAGCAGCTTCTTGAATTGACCTATTCTTCCTTTCCACAACTCCATTTTGCTAAGGGGTCCGCAGGGAAAATAATTGTCTCTTTATCCCATGCTCTTAACAAAAAGAATTAAACTCACCAAAAGTGAATTCACCACCTTTATCTGATCTCAAAAATTTAAACTTCAGACCTATCTCTGTCTCAATCATAGCCTTAAAAATCTTGAATTTTTCTAGAGCTTCAAATTTTTCCCTTAAGAAAGTAACCCACAAATATCTAGAATAATCATCAATAAGTAACATGAAATACCTGTCTCCTTGTAAACTTCTGACTCTAGAAGGACCACACAAGCCAGTATGCACAAGCTCCAATACTTCATTTAAACAATGTTGTTTTCTCTGGAATGAAACTCTAGTTTGCTTCCCTAATTGACATTCCTTGCATATAGAATTAGTATGTTTTATCAACTTAGGAAGATCTCTCACTACCTAAGTAGAACTTATCTTGATAATATTGTCAAAGTTTACTGTTACCTGATTTTCATCCTCAGGCTCAATTAGGCAAAGCATCTATGTTGCAGGTGTTCGTAAAGGCCAAATGGGATATTTCCATTAAGGGTTAGCTCATGCATCTGATAACATTTCACCGGGAGCTCAGTTGGGAAGCCTGCCCTATTGGAAATGTGCCTCAATAATCACAGGCTCAAGCCTCCATTAGACCCAAGTCGGTATGACATCTTCACTGTCTGGCTGACTAGTTGCTTTGATACATTCCGTTTTGAATAGGTCATTGTGACCTAGTTTTTGTCCTACCGAACGAAGCTGTAAAGCCTATCGTTGTGATAGGAGGGGTTCGGTATTCCCTCTTATCGCGTCAAGATCTTTGGCCGATAGGCCATTCAATTGTTAGTCAGGAAGACTCATGGTGACCATGGGCTTCGGGATAACTTATGACGCTCAGTGAAAGATCCTATCAAAGGAGGCAAGGTCACACTAACTGCATTTGTTCGTGGTAAGTCTTTGAGCCCGCTAAGAGGTTTCAGCGACCCGACAAAGTCTCAGCGAATAGAGGAGAGCTCGGGCAGACAAGAGGAGTTCGCTATGAAGTCTCGGTGACCGCGTAACTCTCACCAACCAGAAAGTAAAGACCTCACCGAAAGAACTTGACATCGGCATAAGGTCTTGCCGATATAAGGATGTCTGGCCGAAGAAGGGAAAGGAGCTCAGCAGTATGACTTCTGGAGACATCGATGAGGGTCTCCTCGACATGATTTCATCAATGTAGTGCCTGACTGTTGGAGTGATGTCTTACCGACATCATGTGGTCTCAGCGACAGAGGAGAGATTGATATGACATCTAAGTCTCGCCATGATGTCTTCCCAACCAATTGGAGTCACACCAAAGAAGATATGCAGCTCGGCAAAATGAAAAGACCTTGGTGTGAAGTTTGGGCAAAGCCAAAATGTTTCACTGAAGCAAATCAGCATCACTAAAGAAAAGAAAACTTGGGGTGAGGCCTCTTCGACAATGAGAGGTCATGCCGACATGCCTAGAACCTTAAGTATAACACGTGAAGCAAAAGGATATCTACAAGAGGTCTCAGCTAATGAAGGAGGTCTCAGTGATAGGAAAAGGGAGCTCGCCAAAAGACAAAGCGTTCGGCGTATGGTCCTAGCAACAAAGTATGTGACTCATAGAAAGAAATGCGAGGCTCGAGGTGACCTATGGAGCTCGCTGAAGGGTCTTGTCGACCCAGTATCTCTTGCTGACATCCAGTGTGCTCACCGCAACAAGAGGGGTTCACTAAGATGTCTCCCTGAACGTATGATCTCTCACCAACAGCAATGGAATCGCCTAATAAAGTGGCATCGGCATAACTCAATGGTGCTCGCTATGACTTCTCCCCGATTCCGTTTGACTTGCTTATGTTTTGGCGACATCAACATGACCCCTAGGTTCACCAAGACTCTCATCAACTGTCGTATATTGTGCCAATAGTTTCAAAGGGCATAATCGCATCAGTGAGATACTTTCAGTGTCTTGTTGAGATGTGATTCTTTTCAAAAAAGTTTTGACCACCTACAGAGTCTATGTGGAATACGCTCGACCAACCAGGAGGAGTTGAGGCGAGCCGTAGCAGTCCGATCAGAATGAAGAATTTCAACAGGATGAATGCAGCATGTATCTATTGTGAGCTCAGGGCATTCAAAGCGTTTAGCTGAAGTGGTTCGAACGGGACACGACGCCAAGATTATAATGAATGCGGTAGCTTTGAAATATCTAAAGAAGGCTTCTCCAGGCAGTAGCTCTTCACTGACACACACAGCATGGACACGTAGGGGTTTTGCATTAAATTTAATCAAAGATATGAGGATAGATCTTTCTGAGCCTGATATTTTTGTAAGCCCTAAGGGGCCGACACACTTGTGTATATAAGGAATTTTTTTCCTTTTTGTAAATAGTTGGTACTATGCATTCAAAAGAGTTAGTGATTTTTATCAATCCTTTCTCAACTAAATGTATGTTTTTGTAACTCAACTGGATCTTGGAATATAAAATACAGGGTTGCCTTGGCCTATGTTGATGCTTCAGTTTCCTGTCACTATTCTTGCAGAGTGTTGTGCATTTCAGGTTAATAACCAAGTTATCTTGTGAATTTTGTTATTCCATTATGACTTTATCTAATACTCATGCCTTCCTTTGTAAAAGAGCACCATTATATTAATCACAAGCTGTGTTTTTATAATCACATATAGACTCTATTCTGTGAAAGTATTTTTCTTTATTCAAAACGTGTGTGTATCAAGCCTACTTGTGACATATTGATGTGTAGATCATAGAATTTGATGTGTTTCCTCTGAGCATTAACAAATTTCAAGTGTATTCCAAGTATTCCTTTGATCTTAACAAGCTCTATGTATCACCATAGGAATAGGCTAGTTTAGTTTCATTTGTATGCACTCCTCCT
Source organism: Sequoia sempervirens (assembly GCA_007258455.2). Classification (NCBI taxonomy): domain Eukaryota; kingdom Viridiplantae; phylum Streptophyta; class Pinopsida; order Cupressales; family Cupressaceae; genus Sequoia; species Sequoia sempervirens. Next base: position 5,532 of record VDFB02141221.1, read on the forward strand.
TTTACCTCATAGTGATCAATAGTTTAGGTGATACCTAAAGGAAGTCGGCCTTCTCCAGAGGTTCACTCCAATCTCAGGTGACCCACAGCCTTGGAGTGATGCAATGTTTCACTAGAAAGCTTAGTTTCACAACTTGGCATAGGGTGCATTTCTAGGTGGCAACAGTTTCTGGCACGCCCGGTCAGACAAAAATTAGATTGAACTGCTGGTTTAGTATGCAACCAGCTACTTCCAGACTTTATAGAAGTCATTTGGAATACTTGGAAACTCCACAAAGAAGAACTCTAGAAATCAATGCCTTCTATAGTTTATGAGAAAAATTTAGACAAGAGGCAGCTCAGGTCCCTTTGAATATTTGCAGCTGTCATCACCGAGAAGAAAAGGTAGAGCAATAGAAAAAAGAGGAACAACAGTTATCTATTCTAGAAGAACTCAGTCTACTCCTCCATCAGTGGGATCTCATTTTTCTATACAAGTAAATCCAATTCAGCTACCTCCAATGGCCGCTCCAAGGAATCAACCCTTTGTCACTTTCAATAGAGGCAGCCCCTTAAATTTGGCACAGCACAATGACATCCCAATGGCAGCCTTGAGGAGTCTGCCAATTTTTACAGGGGAAGACCAAACTACTCCAATGGAACACATGAGAGATGTGGCTTCATTATGCGGAGTCCATCACATAACTCAAGAGGATGTTGTAGTAAGGTTGTTAGCTGCTTCACTAAAAGGAAGAGTTGTGCAATGGTATAGGGTCCTAGCAGTTGGTTCAATTGCAACTTGGGATGAATTTGGAGACAAGTTGCATAAACAGTTTCAAGACAGGTCTGATAACTTGTCTCTATTAGAACAATTGACCAAAATTAAGAGAGCCCCTCAAGAGCAGATGAACAACTTCAACTTCATATTTCAAAGGACCTGGGATATAATCCCTATGACAGTAAGACCACCCCTAGAATATGCATTTATGTACTTCTTGAGGGCTCTTAACAGCGATATAGCTATTATGATATAATCAATGGGAGGGGTTTCTCTACCAGATGCCTTTGAAATAGCTATTAGAGCTGAAAACAACTTAATACAAGCTGGTAAACTTGCTCCCAAGCCGCCAATGCCTATATTTCTAGAGATACATGCAAGTATTCCCTTGCAAATACCTTCTTTTGTGCCCTTGCCATCTATTCCAGCTATTGTAACATAAGAAAATATTGTCTCAACTTCTCCAAATGAGTTGCAAGAGATCAAAAGTCTACTGCAGTCTTTTGGTAATAAACTTATTAGTTTAGAAAAACAACAATCTTATAGTAGGCCTTATCAACCACAGAATCTAGGTCAACAACAAGCATATCAAAGGAATAGACAGTAGTATCAAGGTAGTTACCAAGGCACCAAACAAAATGTTGCCACAAGACCCTTTCAGGCCTATAATCCAACTCCAATTAGTGCTATCAAAGAGCTGGTTCCTATCCAAAATAACTTAGCAGCAGACTATGAGTGGTGCTACCCTTGTAACCAGCCCCACAATCAAGCCACTTGCTCAAATAGACTGATCAACCAGGCACTTATGGTATAGAATTCTTCAATTTTGTAGCAGAGTGTGTGCAATGATGCATCTCCACCACACCAAGACCAATTTGTCAATGATGCTACCTTACTTAATTGGCAAGGTGAAGAATTTTGTGGTTTAAATGTGGACAATTCTCCAGTTGCAACTAATACCAGGGCAAAGAAGAGAGCATTTGAGCTTGACCAAGTAGCTGATGGAGGAGAGGCAGCAGTTGTGGAACCATCTACATATCAAACAACTCATGGTTCACAAAGAGATCAACAACTCCCGACTAAGGAGTAGCCACACTTGCAAGCTGATCATACTGGCATAAAGGTACATCACAAAGTAAACCCAGCTGTACCATTTAATATTTTGGATAGTATGAAGAAGACAAATGTGACGATGTCTATGTGGGATTCATTAGTCATCCCTGGTCAAAAGGATATTCTACGCTCAGCTTTGTCAAACCTTAAGGTGTCAGATAAGTCTAAACCCCCAATAGGTCAAGTTAGGATTGTACTAACAAATAATACTCAGGGAAATGATAAACAGCCAAGCAAAGAGGTAGGAAAAAAAGTCAAACCACCTCCCTTTTACGTGTCAATAATTATTAGTGATAAGTTAGTTCATAACTATATGGTAGACAGTGGAGCTAGTAGCTCTGTGATGCCAAAGCATATTGTTGACAAGCTAGGTCTAAAATATTAGCCTTTAGAGAAAGGAGTAATCCAATTGGACAGTACCTCCATTAATACACTGGGCATCATTAAATATTTGAGTCTTACCCTTCATGCTTGCCCTAATTTTGCAGTTTCCCAAGACGTATGTGTCATTGACCTTCCACCTTTCTTTTCCTTATGTTTATCAAGAGATTTTACAACCAAGATAGGTGGTTACGTATTAGCTGATTGGTCACACATGTTGTTTAGAACCAGATATGGAACTAAGGTTACCATCAAATCTGAAAGGTTGGCTAAAGACCACATTGAGCCATATAATCCAAGCCCTATTAATGTTGTTCCCATTACTCTAGACACAAATTGTCTTGTTTCAACTGACAGTGAGCTAGTTGCAGTGCAAGAGCTTCAATCAGAAGCTATTCCTCATGTACTGTTGCATGAGTGGGTGGTTGAAAACGTGTTGGAAAGTCCTAAGGAGCTCATTCAAGATGCCGGTATGGGTAACTATGTCATTCTTGAGCCTGACATAGAGATTCCAAACCTAGAGAAAGATGCAGACCAGTTGTTGCAACCGTTAAATGGACTTTGGGAGATGTTCTTCGATGGTTCCAGGAGCAAGAATGGAGTAGGAGGAGAATGTTGATATCTCCACAGGGTGATAGGTATTACTCTGCATTCCATTTTTCTTTTGCATGCTCCAATAACACTGCTGAATATGAGGGCCTGATTCAAGGTCTTGAGTGGGCAAGAAAGAGAGGGATAGCCTACTTGAAAGTATATGGGGACAGTGAATTAATTGTTAATCAAATAAGAGGTCTGAATGTTGCTAAGAATGAGACAATAAAGTCTTATAGAAACAGAGTGTGGGACATGCTTGAAGATTTTCATGCCTTCAACTTAGTGTCTATTCGAAGGAACCAGAACAAACATGTTGATAGGCTTGTAGCCATTGGAGCATAGTTTGATATCCCATGCGACATTAGAAAAGAGAAAGTGTAGCAGTACGTGAAAGTTGCGGTCAGGCCATCAATTCCTGATAACAACATTCACTGGAAAGTTTTCGATAGCGATGAACAAATTCTGTCTTTTTTGCTCGAAGAGGATCAGTTCTCCATGGTGAATCAAGCAAAACTTAAGCAACAGTATGATGATTAGGTCATACGGCTAAGGACAAATAAGTTACCCAAAGGTCTGGTTACCTTAGAGTCAATTTTCAATACTGATGATTAGCTTAAAAAGGGTAAGGCTAGCTTGTAAATCAAAGAAGAACATTATGAAGAACTAGAGATTTTCAAAGGTAAACTTCTTAAGATAGGAAAAATTTGTTCACATGAAGATAAACAAGCTTTTGTTGCTTTATGTCAAGAATTTTATGATGTCTTTGCTTGGGAATACTCATATTTGAAAGGGTTTGATCCCCATATTTCTCATCACACAATTGAGTTAGAACCTAATGCTAAGCCAGTAAGGTAGAAACAAAGGCCCTTGAATCCTAAGCTTGAGCCCTTGATGATTAAAGAGCTGACTAAACTAGTTGAGGGGGGTATCATCTTTCCTATCAAACACACCTCATGGGTTTCTAACCTTGTGCTGGTTAGGAAGAAAAATGGTGAGATAAGGCTTTGTGTAGACTTTAGGGATCTTAACCAAGCCTCTTTGAAAGATCACTATTCGCTGCCCTCAATGGAACAAATCTTACAAGTAGTTGCTGGTTTTGAAAGATTTTCCTTATTGGATGGTTTTTCAGGCTATAATCAAGTGCTGGTTAAAGAAGAAGATCAGTTCAAAACCGCTTTCACAACTAAGTGGGGCACCATGGCATACAAAAGGATGCCTTTTGGTTTATCCAATGTTGGTGACACATTTCAAAGTTCCATGGACATGGCATTTCAAAGTTTGATCAATAAGATTATGTTGATTTACTTAGATGACATTATAGTTTATTCTAAGAATGTTGATGAAAATTTGTCACACCTTAAGCAGGTTTTTGAAAAATGCAGGGAGTTTGGTATCTCTCTCAATCCGAAAAAGAGTATCATTGTTGTTCATGAAGGGAAGTTATTATGGCACATAGTGTCAAAGCAAGGAATTACTATTGACCCTGAAAGAGTCAGAGCCATACTTGAGTTGCCATTACCAAATCACAAGAAGGGTCTGCAGAGCTTTCTGGGCCAAATCAACTTTTTGAGAAGATTTATCCTTGATGCTACAAACCTGTTACAGCCCTTGACTGCCATGCTCAAAAAGAGTGCGGTTTTCAGTTGGAAAAAGGAGGCAAGGTGTAGTTTTGAAGAAATTAAGGAGGCCTTAGTGTCTGCCCCAACATTGGAAAATCCAGATTTCTCCAAATATTTATTTTTGTATGCTTTTGGTGGCACTGGTTCAATCTCTGCTATGTTGGTATAGAAAAATAGTGACAACTTAGAACAACCAATAGCCTTCTTTAGTCAAATACTTTTTGATTACAAAGAGAGGTATACATTTGTTGAGAAGCATGTTCTCTTCATGATCAAAAGCCTAACAAAATTCAAGCCTTTGATCTCGAACAATAAGATTCATATTCTGGTTGCACACTCAAGTGTGAAGGAGTTTTTGTTGAACAAAGATTTGAATGACAAAAGAGTAGGATGGATTACCAAGGTCATGGAGTATAATGTAGATATTAAGATCACCAAACTAGTTAGAGGCAAAGGTCTTTGTGAGTAGCTTGCTACAGGGTCAAGCAGTAGAACTAAATTAGAAAAGGATGTTGCGTTTACCAATACAAATGAGTTTCAGAATGCTCAAGATGATGTGCCTATGGGGATAACTAATTGGGTTCAAGATATGACCCAATTTCTACAAACTGGTGAATTCCCATTAGGATAAATAGAGCTAAAAGAAGATACTTTAGATTGCAGTCCATACCGTATGTACTGGTAAACAATGTTCTTTTCAAAAAGGATCTGATTGGTGTCATGTTAAGATGCATTCACAGTCATCAAATTGAAAAGGTACTTCACGAGTTTCATGATGGAGCTGTAGGAGGTCACTTTGCCCCAATAACTACTGCTTGGAGAATCATGAAGGTTGGTTACTACTGGCCCAACTTGTTCAAAAATGCATATACCTGGTCAAGAAAGTGTATCAAATGTGTTTTATTTGTAGGAAAAGCTTCCTGCTATGCCTCTACATCCAATTCAAGTGGAGCAACCCTTCATGAGATGAGGTATTGATTTCATTCAACCAATTTACCCACCATCCAATACTGGTCATAAGTGGGTGTTGACTGCTATAGACTATTTCATGCAATGGATAGAAGCAATACCTTTGAAAGAAGCAAAAGAGTTTTTAGTTTTGAGCTTCTATGAAGATATAGTCACCAGATTTGGAGTTCCTGACTCTATCATATCTAATAACGCTCTTGCATTTGTGGGATTAAGGCTAACTGATTGGGCTATTAAATAGGGTATTCATCTGAATACATCCTCAAATTATTACCCTCAGGGTAATGGCCTAGCTGAAAGCACAAATAAGAATCTCATCAGGATTATCAAAAGAAAAATGGAGGATAGCCAAAGGACATGGCACACTAAATTAAAGAATGCACTATGGGCAAACAGAGTGACTCCTAAGAGGTCTATTAGTAACTCACTATACTTGTTAGTCTATGGGAGAGAGGCAAGATTGCCCCTATCTGTGGAGCTTCCAGCTCTGGACATTGTACATCAATTGGAAATGTTTGAGGAGCAAGACCCAATGTCCATGAGATATGCAGAGCTCATGGAACTTGAAGAATTAAAGGACAAAGCAACACAGGATTTGGAGTATCATCAACTCCAAACAAAGAAAACATTTGACATAAGGGCTACAGAAATTTTTTTTAGGGTGGGAGACTTCGTGCTCAAATGGGATGTTCTGAAGAGCAGGCTAGGTCATCACACCAAGTTTGACAACATGTGGACAGGCCCATTCCTTATTAGAGACTATAAGGAGCACAATGCTTATCAGCTGACTACAACAGAAGGGGAAGTACTCCCTATCCCAGTCAATGGGATACACCTTAAACCTTGCTTTCAAGTCTGATGAGTGCCTTTCTTGTACATATCTAGTTAGGCTTTATGTTTTCAATAGGTGCTTTTGCACTATGGTTCATTTATTTTCTATTTTGCTCCATTCCATCGGTGTTGTTTTAGCGCGGTTTTTTTTCTCTCTTTTGTTTTTGGCAACCTGTTGTGTCCTGTGGGTCTCATGCGAATTGCAGCTGGGAGCAAAGTCAATTTTTTTCCTAAACTTCCTAATGACTCCATGCCCAATGGACAAGTTTTGGCTACTGGTCTTCATGTTTATCAAGCAAACATCTAGCAAAGGTCACCAGAAATGTTACCAGATTTTCACCCTCAGGCTCAATCAGGCAAAGCATCTATGTTGTAGGTGTTCGTAAAGGCCAAATGGGATATTTCCATTAAGGGTTAGCTCATGCATCTGATAAAATTTCACCAAGAGCTCAGTTGGGAAGCCTGCCCTATTGGAAATGTACCTCAATAATCACAGGCTCAAACCTCCATTAGACCCAAGTCGGTATGACATCTTTACTATCTGGTCGACTGGCTGCTTTGATACATTCCGTTTTGAATAGGTCACTGTGACCTAGTTTCTGTCCTACCAAACAAAGCTGCAGAGCCTATCATTATGACAGGAGGGGTTTGGTATGCCCTCTTATCGCATCAAGATCTTTGGCCGATAGGCCATTCAATCGTCAGTCAGGGAGACTCATGGGGACCACGGGCTTCGGGATAACTTATGACGCTCGGTGAAAGGTCCCAGCAAAGGAGGCAAGGTCACACTGACTACATTCATTTGGGGTAAGTCTTTGAGCCCGCTAAGAGGTTTCAGTGACCCGACAAAGTCTCAGCAAATAGAGGAGAGCTCAGGCAGACAAGAGGAGTTCGCTATGAAGTCTCAGCGACCGCATAACGTCTCACCGACCAGAAAGTAAAGACCTCACCAAAAGAACTTGACATCAGCATAAGGTCTTTCCAATATAAGGATGTCTGGCTGACAGAGGGAAAGGAGCTCAGCAGTATGACTTCTGGAGACATCGGCAAGGGTCTCCCCGACATGATTTCATCAATGTAGTGCCTGACTGTTGGAGTGGTGTCTTACCGACATCATGTGGTCTCAATGACAGAGGAAAGATCAATATGACATCTGAGTCTCGCCATGATGTCTTCTTGACTAATGGGAGTCACACCGAAGAGGATCTGCAACTTGGCAGAATGAAAAGACCTCGGTGTGAAATCTTGGCGAAGTCAAAATGTTTCACCGAAGGAAAGCGTCACTAAAGAAAAGAGAACTCGGTGTGAGGCCTCTTCGACAATGAGAGGTCACGGTAACATGCCTAGCACCTTTGGTATAACACGAGAAGCAAAAGGAGATCTACAAGAGGTCTCGGCCAATGAAGGAGATCTCAGTGACAAGAAAAGGGAGCTCACCAAAAGACAAAGCATTCGGTGTATGGTCCTAGCGACCAAGTATGTGACTCATAGAAAGAAATGTGAGGCTCGAGGTGACCTATGGAGCTTGCTGAAGGGTCTTGTCGACCCGGTATCTCTTACCAACATCCAGTGTGCTAGCCGCGACAAGAGGGGTTCACTAAGATGTCTCCCCAAACGTATGATCTCTCACCAACAGTGATGGAATCATCCAATAAATTAGCATTGACATAACTCAGTGGTGCTCACTATGACTTCTCCCCAATGCCATTTGACTTGCCGATGTTTTGGCAACATCAACGTGACCCCTAGGTTTGCCAAGACTCTCATCGACTGTAGCATATTGTGCTGATAGTTTCAGAGGGCATAATCGTATCAGTGAGACACTTTCAGTGTCTCGCCGAGATGCGATTCTTTTCAGAAAAGTTTTGACCACCTACAAAGTCTACATGGAAATGCTCAGCCAACCAGGAGGAGTTGAGGCGAGCCGTGGCAGTCTGATTAGAATGAAGAATGTCAATGGGATGAATGCAGCACATATCTGTTGTGAGCTCAGGGCATTCAAAGCATTCAATCGAAGTGGTTCTAACGGGACACGACGCCAAGATCAAAATGAATGCGGTAGCTGTGAAATATCTAAAGAAGGCTTCTCCAGGTAGTAGCTCTTCACCGACACACACAGCATGGACACACAGGTGTTCTGCATTAAATTCAGTCAAATATCTGACGATAGATCTTTCTGAGACCGATATTTTTGTAAGCCCTAAGGGGCTGACACACTAGTGTATATAAGGCATTTTTTTCCTTTTTGTAAATAGTTGGAACTATGCTTCCAGAAGAGTTAGTAATTTTTATCAATCCTTTCTCGACTAAATGTATGTTTTTGTAACTCAACTGGATCTTGGAATATAAAATATAGGGTTGCCTTGGCCTCTATTGATGCTTCAGTTTCCTATCACTATTCTTACAGAGTGTTGTGCATTTCAGGTTAATAACCAAGTTATCTTGTGAATTTTGTTATTCCATTATGACTTTATCTAATACTCATGCCTTAGTTTGTAAAAGAGCACCATTATATTATTCACAAGCTATGTTTTTATAATCACATATATACTCTATTCTGTGAAAGTATTTTCCTTTATTCAAAACGTGTGTGTATCAAGCCTACTTGTGACATATTGATGTGTAGCTCATAGAATTTGATGTGTTTCCTTCTGATCATTAACAAATTTCAAGTGCATTCCAAGTATTCCTTTGATCTTAACAAGCTCGGTGTATCACCATAGGAATAGGCTAGTTTAGTTTCATTTGTATGCAGTCCTCTTTTTACCTCATAGTGATCAATAGTTTAGGTGATACCCAAAGGAAGCCGGCCTTCTCTGGAGGTTCACTCCAATCTCAGGTGAACCACAACCTTGGAGTGATCCAATGTTTCACTAGAAAGCTCAGTTTCACAACTTTGCATAGGGTGCATTTCTAGGTGACAACATTTACATGACACAATCTCATATGACACAACCAATTTTCATCAACTTGAGCAATCATACAACTTTTACTAGTAGCACTTAGGTGAAAGATATTACCATTTTTTTGTATCAAATGCAATCACATTTCCTAAACTCCCCAATATTCTACACTTTCCATCCTTGAATTGAAGATTGTATCCCTTGTCAACCATCTATCCAACACTTAAGAGATTATGCTTCAAACCTTCCACGTATAGAACATCATTAGTATTATGCTTACCATCAAGAGAAATGGATCCTCTATTACGGATTACACCAACTTTGTCATCACCAAATCTTACAACACAACCATCATACTTTTCCAAGCTCACAAATTTACTTTTATCACCTGTCATGTGATGAGAGCATCCACTGTCAATCACCCATTCATCTTTTTCTTCAACTTTGATAGCTAGAGCTTTCTCCACATTTATGCAACTAGTAGATTTAGTAGGTACTAGATCATTTTCCTTGATAGCAATAAATACCCATTCATCCTCACTTAAATTCCCTTTATTAGATTCATCATCTGTCACACCTTCATCAGTAGCATAATAACACTTTTTTTGGAATCTAGGCTTGTTAGGTCTTGGATTAGGAACTCTTTCCAGACACCTTGAGACAAAATGACCTATCTTATTGCAAGAAAAATATTTAAGAGGAAATTTCCCTTTATACTTTCCTTCTCCTCTAGCTACCGTCTTGACAATAAGTGCTTAAAGCTCATCTAGTTTTCTCTCTTCTTCTTCAATCTCTCTCATTTCTTACTCATACTTAGACATTTTTCTAGAAGAACTTTCTCTTGGATCATATCTTTGCTTATCTTTTCCAAAGATAGTAGATTTGAATGCAAATTTTGTCGTAGGAAGAGATTCACCAAACTCACTTAACTCAAAAGCAGTAAGGTTACTAATCAACATGTCTCTAGTTACATTTGTCACAGTTTAGATCTCCCCAATAGTAGCAACTTTGTGTTTTTATGCAGTAGGAAAGGATCTAAGAACTTTAGCAACAATCTTTAATTCTTCTGATGTTCCACCAACACATATAATAATACACACAAGTTCATTCACTCTCTGCATAAAAAAAGTGATGTTCACATCTTCACCCATTCTCAATGTTTCATATTTTCCTTTTCAGGCTTTGCAGCTTAGCAATCTTCACATGGGTATCACCTTCATACAAAGTTTCCAAATTTTTCTAGATCTCATAAGAAGTCTTCAACTCCATTACATTTTTCATCTCAGAATCAGTCAGAGCACTCAACAATGCTTCCTTAGCCCTAATATTGTACTTGACTTCCTTAATCTCACCTACAGTAGAAGGACCATTCTGTGGGATGATAAACCTATTCTTTGTAATTATCCAATAAGGTTCACCAATGCATCTCAGATGACACTCCATTCGAGTCTTGCACATAAAATAATTAGTTCCATCAAATCTCAGACTATCCTTCTTATATGTCGCCATCCCGGATCACCTCAAGTGGTCAAGCTTCTCTAGAGGAACCTGCTCTGATACCAATTGTTGGCAACACAAGGGTAGACAACTGAGAGGGAGGGTGAATCAGTTGTCACAAAAATTATACATATTAAACTTATTTTCAGATCTAATAAATAAACATGAAATCATAAACCATCACCACATCAAAAACACATATAACACCAATATTTTTACGTGGAAACCCTGTTAGGGGAAAAACCATGATGGAGGTTAGTCCACAAGATTATTCCCTATTAAAATTATTAAAAATGGGGAATACACATGCATTAAGGCACACTACCTAGAGCACACTTCTCAAATAAAAAGGGCTTACTGCCCAAAAGAAGACTCACTATCTTACAGTCACATTCGGATTACATCTGGAAGATTTTGAACTGAGAAAATAGCATCTTATAATGCCTGATTAAAGTTCTGGTTAAGCACATAAACACTTTCATTTGCTCACTCTTCTTCACACTTTACTTCTGCCTCTGAATGATTAGAACATTGTTCACACATAGCACACAACATACATCACACACCATACCATCAAATGGTATAAACAATTGATCATATATATTTGCAACTAAAATATGAAACGTGTACAAACTGTCGGCCCAAATCAATAAAAAATTTATAAATGCAAACCAAACAATGTTGCCCAAAACATAGTAAGGACAAAAAACAACATCCTCAAATACAAAACACCTTCAAAAATTATGCCTCGAAGATCCGCAACATGCTACAATCACCCTGTCAGCCATGATCATGAAAAACATGAACTCACAGAACAAAATCACCAATCGTGAGCACAAAAATCAATGTGGACCAACAACACAAATAGAGCATGATCTATAAACATCCACAAGCATCATGAATCACCATAGAAGCATCCACAATAGCTAAAATTACTAGAATCACATCATCTTCTTTCAGGAACACCAACTAAAATAATATAACAAGTGTCAGAACACAAATACTCATGACTCAATCAAATCTTCATGTGAGCCTCTAAAACTTCATGTGGATAAACTAGATATAATTGACAATAAACCCTTTAATCCACAACCTTTTATCATCAATATACTGAGCTAGTCACCATACTGAACTTCACTGCATCACCGACAACCTACAACTTATTTTATTACATTTTTCTCAATATCCTTGACATATACAACCTTAAAGACATTAATGGAAATAGTGCTGACATCAATGACAACCACATATCAGCAATATCCAACATGATTGACATAAAATCCATTTAATCAATCACATAGATAATGTCATCAATCCTAATGCATAAGAACACTAGGCATATTGTGTAGCCTTTGTGGCATATTTCCTTTAATATCTAGCCATCAAAATTGTTAGATATTCACCATATGAGATTCCCACAATTTATGGCAGCTATACATTCATTGTTTCCAAAGCAAGCTTGAATATTGTGGGTCTAAAAATGTACATATTAGTCAATTTATGCTACCTTAACTAGAATTTTCATTTGGATTATTTGTCATATATAAGTGAATTTTGTTATTTTTGGGTCAATTTGAAGTTGTTTCCCAACCATAGAGGGTTTGACAACAAGTTTGTAGCAATTACTTTAGAGAGTGTGAGGAAGATGAGGGAAATGTTGCATTAAAGGGAGCCTTCAAGTAGAATATGGCAACCACAAATGTAAAAATAGTGAACCCTTCCACAAGGTTATGGAAAGGGGTAGATGATTGGGAAAAGGAACTCTTTACAAAAAAAATTGTGGGCATCAATAGCCCAAATAGAGAAATCAATGACATATATAATTCAAAATGCAATATTGAAACTCTCTGAAGACATACCTTCTACTAGTTATATAGAAGAATATAATGATATTAGATCCTACTACAATGAGTTTAGCATAGTATATTGTAGAGGAAGAGATTAAGGTTAGAGAAGGGAGAATGCTCCTTGTTAGAAGTGTGGTAAACTAGGACATTAGACAAATGATTGAAGGAAGAAAGGAAGAAACTATGTGGATATTGCAGCAATGCAAACCATGACTTGTTTGGTTGCCCAAGAACTGCATTCAATACTATAGACATTGAAAAATGTCCTAATCAATGTCATACACTTGAATTGGATTTATTAACATCATTTCCTCTTTATCCATCCTCTTTTCACTCAATTAATTCAATTAGCCTAGCTAATTAATTAATTGCATCATTTTCATCTAATTGGCCTAATTAATTTAATTGGGTTAATTTGTCTCTTTTCGCACTAACACTTAATCTAATTAAATTAAATAAATCAAAATATTTAATTTAATCTCCTAAGTCATCTTATTTAATTAAATAACCCTATGTTATTTAATTAAATATCATATCATTTCCCTTCCCCTATTTATTAAATCATCTAATTTAATAAATATCTTCTAATTCTTCTATTCCCTAATTGCATAAATTAAACCTTGTTTAATTAGCAATTAAACTAATTATTCCTCTAATCAAAGATAATATTCCCATGGAAGATTCTTTATCCTTTTTTGCACTATAGACACAAAAATGACCTAGGTCTGCAAGCTCTATTTTCATCTTTTTCTTCCTAGCATAATTAAGACATTTTAATTATGTCCTCGATCCACTTTCAACTATTAATTAAATAATTCATAATTATTTAATTAATTTATGCCATTTATTCTTCGTGATTATTAAATAAATAAATTTTATTTATTTATTTAATGTGTCACTAATTATCTAATGTCTTCCTATATTATTTTAATTATTTTTGTCCATTATGTCTTCCTGATTATTAAATAAATAAATTTTATTTATTTATTTAATATGTCACTAATTCTTAAAAGTCTTCTTATAATTAAATAAATTCTTTAATTTATTTAATTATTGCCACATTGACATTTCCCTCATTTTAAATAAAATTATTTATTTAAAATGGTCTTATTTTCTAATTTCCCTCTTTAAGTAAATAATTCAAATTAATTATTTACTATCATGTGACCCCACCTTTTGAATTAAATTAATTTTTAGTTCAAAATAGTCTTTTTCCTTCAAAAATTAAATAATTTCTATTATTATTTGATTTTCCAGCCACCTCTTTTTCTGTGCCAATCTTATCTCTTGTCACATGCATTGTCAACCCTTGATTTGATTTTCTAAAAATCAATCCTATCCATTCATTTCAATTTTTTCCTAATGTTGCCCTAACCGGAATTCTGGTTTGTCATATTGAATCTTGTCCATTGATTCTAGGGAATTTCTCAACTTTTAATCTTGGCCATTCCCTCAAAATTGCATTTTCTATAAAATGTCAATTTTTCTCTCATTTTGTCACCTCATGCTCATGGTTTGTCATCTTATGCTCTTGCTATCTTGTCATTGTAGGCTATTTCTGCATACTTCATAGTTTCCAGTTGCATTTGTGAGGTCATTTAGTTAAAATACTTCAACATTTGCTTAGGGCTTGTCATAGTCAATAGATTGCTCACATCAAATCTGAGGGCAACATCACATTTTCAGCAAGTTGAGAAGGTATAATGGAGGTTAGCCATGTAGAATGAAGACATTGGGTAAGATATTTTCATTTGTTTTCATGTTATTTCCTTTGCAATTCATTATCACTTTAGGTTTTTATGTTTTGCATTTAATCTGCTAACCCTAGGAAAATTCCCATAGTTACATTGGTGAACCTGATGCCAAAATCGAGCATTTTTTTTGTTTTTCTGTATGACATTTTCTATTTTGTAGGTACAAGCATGGCCATGATGCATTTTCTTTGCAAAATGATGCATTTGATTTTTCACGATGCATTTGTTCCCCCGAATGACGCATACACTCTGTTGTGATGCATATGACTTGCATAGTGACACATTTGTTCAGCCATGATGCATTTGACTTGTAGGTTTCCACATTTTTCTATCATATTCCAGCACACAAAACTGAGCCACATTTGTTGTACGGAGCGATGCAATCGCTCTACTGTGATGCATTCGTCTAGTAAACTTTTTGCTTTCAAGTTTTTCCATATTTGTCTTGACTTCTTTTTTCAATCTATTTTTTCCTTTCTGCAATCTGTCAGTCTAGGAATTTTCTAGTTACTAATGAGTTTTTTCAGCATGTGGCTTTGAGTCTTTCGTGGGTCCAAGGCATATCTTTGAAACTACTAACTAGTGGTTTTGTAGGTTCGATTGTCCAAGATTTTGATTTTGAAAACATTATGTTTGTTCATTTTTAGATTAGAAAACACTTCAATTGGTGCTTTAAAAAGAAAATTTTCTTGTCCTTTGCTTGATTTTGCTTGAAGGTGGTAGGTGATTATGTTCTCACCTTGTGCAAACTAGGTGATCAGAAAACCAAACCCATCTTATTTATGTTTACCCCAATTCAATAATCGAAGTATCCTCTCCCCTTGTGCACTTGTGCAATCCTAGGTGTAAGAAAAATATTTATTGACTCTAGAAATTGGGTCTTCCTTAGTGGGAAAAAGTACTCACCCCAAGGTGACTCAAACTAGAAATGAATCTCTTTGGCTGAGCAACCCCCGACTGGTATATAAATGTGAATCCTAAGGGAAAGACTAGGATTACGAGTGCGGATGTGTCATACAGACAAAGTAGGATTCCCTAAAACCATATTGAGCATAACCTCTTTAGGCTAGAATTCCTCCTTTAATAGAGCTTAATCTTTTCCCCATG
>VDFB02141222.1:0-30557 GCA_007258455.2 Sequoia sempervirens
GAACCTATTTCTAGAGAAAAGAAGTTGGCTCTTTACATTCTAAGGATACAAAAAGAGGAGAGGTTCTTGTTACTAGAAGAGCCTTGTTGAATGAGGAGAAAGAACCAACTCAAAGGAAGAATTTTTTTCACACCAGATGTAAGTGTGAAGTTAAAGTTTGCAATGTTATTATTGATGGAGGTAGTACTGATAACCTTGTTTTAGAAGAGATGGTTAATAAGTTGTGTTTGGAGAGAAGAAGGAATTACCTATGGATGTTTGTATATGTTGTTAGGTAGACCATGGAAGTTTGATCGACAAGCAATACATGATGGACATGCCAAAACCTATTCTTTGGCAAAGGATGGAGTTCGTCATAAGTTGAAGCCCTTGAAAGAGGTAGGAGAAAAGACATGTAGTAATGCAAGAATTTGTTTGGTTGATGGAAGAAATTTTCTAGAAGGTATGAGGCATGAGCATATGGTTTTTGCATTGATCCCTAGAGTTGATAAAGAAGATCCTAATGAGGTACTTGTAGAGGTTTAGGATATGTTGAATGAGTTTTAAGATATTTTTTCTGATAATGTATATGAATGTTTGCCTCTAGTAAGACACATTAGTCATCAAATGGACATGATTCCTAGAGCTAGTTTTCTAAATAAGGTAGATCATCATATGACTCCAACAGAGAGTGAAGAGTTGAAAAAACAAATGCAAGGGATGGTTGTGGTGAAATTGGATTGAAGGGTTTCCATGTATGAGTACCCTGTAACAGCACCAAAGAAGGATAGGGAATGACAAATTTCAGGTTCTAGATCCATCAACAAGATCACCATCAAGTATAGATTTCCCTTGCCGAGAATGGATGATGTTATGGATTGTTTGTGCATAGATGAGTACTTCACATAGATAGATTTGAAGAGTGGATATCACCAGATTTGGATTAGATAAGGAGATGAAAGGAAGATAGCCTTTAAAACCAAGGAGGGCTTGTATGAGTGGTTAGTCATGCCTTTTAAGATAACCAATGCACCAAGCACATTTATGCAACTTATGAATGAGGTATTGAATGAATTTTTAGGAAAATTTGTTATTGTTTATTTGGATGATATTTTGATTTTTAGTAATACATTGGAGGATAACTTGATGCACATCAAAAGAATTTTTGAGAAGTTAAGGGAGGAGAAGCTATTGATTAATTTGAAGAAATGTAGTTTTCTAAAGAGAGAGTTGGTGTATCTGAGATTTTTTGTCTCAGCAAAGGGTCTTAAAATGGACCCAAAGAAGGTGAAAGCTATCATTGAATGGCCTACCCAGAGGAGTGTTATGGAGGTAAGATCATTTCATGGTCTAGCAAGTTTTTACAAAAAGTTTACTAAGAAATTTAGTAGCATGTGTGCACCTCTAACTAAAGCAATGAGAGGGGATAGAAAAGAGTTTAAGTGGACTACATGAGCAGCCAAAATTTTTGATATGTTGAAGAAGAAATTTATAGAGCAACCTATTTTGGCACTTCTAGATTTCAATAAGGCCTTTCAAGTAGATTGTGATGCTAGTGGAACTTCCATAGGTTGTTTGAGTCAAGAAGGTTCAACTTATTTACTATTTTTATTGAGAAGTTAAATATGCTGAGAAAACATTTTTATCTGTGATTAGGTTTTTATACTATAGTTTGGAGGCTTTGAAAAAGATAGATGTTTTATTTAAGGAGGATTTTTATATACTGATCACTAGGCTTTGCAGTATCTCAATAGTCAAGAAGGATTAAATCAAAGGAAATTCCAAAATAGTTAATTTTTATAAATTATACCTTTGTTTTGAAGAACAGGAGTGGAAGGTCGAGAGTTGCATATTGGTGAAGAAAAATTAAACAGATGAAGACATTGTGGACTTTGGATTTCAACTCAAAATTTTATCCTAAGATCAAAATTTATGCAGAAGCTTGAAACATTTGAGCACTGTTTGATAGAGGACAAGATGGTTGGATTTATTAATCAGAGATGGGATGTTGTTTAGAGGAAGCCAATTTTGCATTCTAGGGAGTTCTATGAGAGATAATATAATCAAGGAGAACCATATTGAATGATTGGCTAGACATTTTGATCAAAATAAGACCATTGCTCTTGTTAGTGAGAATTATTAATGGCCACAGTTGCAACAAGATGTGAATAATTTTGTACAAAGTTATAGAGTATGTTAGACGATGAAATGAATAAGTCATACTATTAGATTGTATCATCCATTACTAGTAACTGAGAGACCATGGGAGGATATGAGCATTGATTTTGTTCTTGGCTTTCCAAGGACACAAAGAGGGTAGGATTCCATATTTGTGGTGGTGGATAGGTTTTCAAAGATGGCACATTTCATTCCATGTGATAAAACCAATGATGTTGTTCATATTGTAGAGTTGTTTTTCATAGAGGTGGTGAGACTACATGGTCTACCGAAGAGTATAGTTTCAAACAGAGATACCAAATTTGTTGGTTATTTATAGAGGACATTATGGAAGAAATTGAAGACAAATTTGAAGTTCAGATTTGCACACCATCCACAAACTAATGGACAAGTAGAGGTGGTGAACAAGAGTTTGGGTACCCTGCTAATATGCTTAGTAGGAGATAAGCCCAAGGGATGGGATTTTATTATACCACAAGCATAATTTTCTTACAACAATTTTTTCAATAGGAGCATTGGTAAATTACCATTCCAAATTGTGTATGGGAGTAGAAAGAATTGATTTTGAACTAAAAAATATGGATAAGGGGGAGAAGAGTAGTGATGAGGTTGAATATTTTGTCGAGCACCTGAAGAATTTTCATGAAGAGGTGAATAAACATATCAATAAGATGAACTCACAATATAAGGATAAGGCATATCAAAAAATGAGGTATAAGGGGTTCTCTAGGTAGGAGATGAAGTCATGGTTCATTTTTGAAAGGAAAGGTTTCCAATTGGTACATACAACAAGTTAAAGATGAAGAAGTTTGGACCATGCAAGATCCTGAAGAAGCATGATTCATAAAATATATATGAGGTAGAGTTGCCTGATGAAATTAATATTTCACTTATGTTTAACATTTTACATTTAATAGAATATAATGAGGGGTGAACTGATGAAGAAATAATAGAAGCATAGTGGAATACTCCAACACCTACTTCAGAAAAGGAGATAAAATAAATTTTGGATTGTTGTGTGGGTAGAAGCACAAGAAACAAGCAATACACAGAGTACTTGGTGAAATGGAGATGAATGTATGTTGAATATTCATCATGGTTGTCTAAGGCTAAGGTTAACCATCTTGGTTTCCATCTAACTCTTGAGAAGTGATAGGGTCACTTTTCAAATTACCTTAGGTGTCTAATACAAGAGCATCCAACGGTGTAAGGAAATCTTGTATCACCCAAAAAAAAAAAATTCCTTAATTTCTTTCGTTGTTTTTATTTCCATGATGGCACTTAAGGGGTGTAGGACAATCAAGAGCCAGAAAAGGATAAAAAGGTCACTTTCTATTTTTAGTAAGTCAGCCTAAACGGGCTCGTATGAACCTAAAAATTTTACCCCAAGGAGTAGAACCAAAAAAAATCTGACAATGAAAGAATCATCTCAATACCCTACATAGTTTGGGAGTTATTAAATTTTCCATCCTAGGAAATTTCTCCATTGAAGCTTCAAATTTAGACATAAAAACCTTAGAGGCGCTGAAATAGCTCGAAAAGTTGATGAGCTAATCTCTAATGTTTCGACATTGTAGATCTCTTCAAGAGATTTCCAACATGTTATAATAGAAAATCAAACACTAGGATCAAAAGTTATGGCCCCATGAAGTTTCCCCACTAAAAAGTGAATTTCATTAAAATTTCTTCCAAGGAAAGAAATCAAACAGTGATAATTTTGGCACCAAAACAAAAGAGAAAGTTACACTTTCTGGAAAATTCAAGGGCACTAATTGGGGTAAAATAAGAAGGGTTAAGTGGGGGCTGTAGAAGGTGGCTCCATTAGTGCAAATTGTGGCTCTGAATAATATATTTTTTCTTCAAAGTTGATTTTGGTGTAATGAATCAAGACCATGAGGCTATAGCATATAAGTTTTGAATATGTAATTTCATTTTCTAAAAATAATTGAAAGTGAGTTATTTTTTTGTCTCACATCTTCTATGTTGGTATCTATTGTTTTTATTTGTGTGGGTTTTGGGCGGTGTAGCCCTCAACAATTATATAACTTTCTGATTACTAAAATTTGACCTCCTGATTACTAAAATTTGACATGTTGATTATTAAAATTAGAGTCTGAAATATTATAAGTTCTTCTCAAAACTAGAATTTTCATTATAACTCAAAGTGATCCAAAACCATTCTCAAACATCTTAAAATTGTATACATGAAATATAACTTAAAGTATAAGGGAGTACATTCCCATATGTAAATGTCAACTTATACTTGAATGCTTGTTTCATGTATATAGTTTCATTGGCAAAAAAATCAAAATACAAAGACAAAAAAAACAAAAACAAGTCAACAAATTACACTCTTAAAAGTCATCATTCACATTTGGCAACAAAATTTGGCACTTGCCAAATGATGCACTTTCATTTAGCAAGCACCAAATTTGGTGCTCACCTAATGGGTTGCTCTTAGAAATACCATGAGAATGAACATGAAAAATATCTTTATTTTCCACGAGATATACTCCAAAGGAAACATTTAAAATTTAAGCAAAATTCTTATTCTAATCACATGCATTAATTTCACACATGAAAATTTAAAAAATGCAAGCAAAGGAATATAATTCCTAAACACAAGTTAACATTTCAACCATCATGCATAATTATTCCTTCCTTAAACATAATAATAAAATATTACTTCTACACGATGAAGACTAAAAGAAATGGCATAAGGTGATCAATTTGAGCAAAAAAATAGTAAGAGATGTGAATGGGAGGTGTTGGGGAGATATTGAGGAGGATAGACAATTAGGAGAGGATGTAGAGGTGGGTGGAAGGGAAAATAGTGCTAGGCACAACCCACAATTGGTGTTCACAAATGGAGCCTAAGTGGACAAATTCCACCCACATTACTGCAAGATAGAAGGCCCTATGATGCAAAATCGCAACTAGGTGAGAAGGAGAACACAAGGTGGTGATTGGAGGAAGGTGTCTGATCCAGGAGGGAAGTCAAACAAAGGGTAGAGAAATGGTGAAAACTAGAGTGCAAAAAGCATTGGGTGAGGGTGGTTCTCAAAAAAGAGGTTCCCTAGAGATTCATCGAATTCAAATTGGAGAAGTGAGAGGAGCGGTATTCCAAAATGCACCAGTTAAATCTGGAAAGTGAAAGGATCAGAAATCCCTAACCCAATGTATAAAGGAAAAATGAATCAATGAAGCAGATAAGTACCGGAAGCTAGTAGAACGATGAACCCAAGGGATCTGAATTTGAATAGAAGAGTGAACAAGAGGAAATTCCAACGAAAATGGAAAGGAAAGGATGTAGAAGATAGCATGAGACCGTGGGGGAGTAATTTGTATACAATTCCAACAAAAGTGATTGAAGCAAGAGTAACCAAGCTAACAAATAAAGCATTATTCATCAAATGGTGCAAGCCAGGATCCCCGAAAGAGGAGATCAAGGCTTGGTGGCAGAACAATTTCAAAGACTGAGTAAGCATTCATCAATTACCAAACTCCTTTCTCATAGAGTGTATAGATCAAAATTTAAAGCAGGAAATATTATATGGAAAACCCCCTTTTTCTAAATGGTCATAGTTTTCATTGCCTAAAATAGAAATCAATTTTTTATCCGTAGAATTACACCATTAAAAAAGCCCCTACATGGATTAAATTGGTGGACCTCCTATCGAAATAGTGGAATGTGGAGGCTATGGTGAAAATAGGGGATGCCCTAGGGGTGTGTCTAGGAGTAGACAAAGACTTTGTAAATGGAAAAGAAGGGCAGAAGCCAACATCTTGGTGGAAATAGTAGAGAGAGTTGAAATCTTCAAAAAATTAGAGATCCTGACCAAGTATGGAAGCTGGCAACAGGAAATAGAGGTGTGCTAAGGAGCATGCATAGGGAATTTTCTTTTAAGAAAATCAATCCAGGAAGGTTGTTCAAAAAGGGGGATGGAAAGGATTCAAAGTGAGATGGGATTGGGAGAAATAGGAAATAGCACATCTAAGGAGGACCAGGTTCGATTTCGAGAGGTTTCAACCCAAAGAGAGATGTCAGGATCAAAAAAGAGAAAGATAGAATGGGAAACACAAGCTAGAAGGGAGGAATTTCAACCAATGCAAGCACATTTGAAGGAGGTAGCTACATAGACAAAGAAAGACCTAAAAAATCTCTTGGGGAAAGCAAAGGAACTATGAAAAGGAATTAACACTTAGATCAAAGAGTTTTCCAAAGAAACAAAAAACTTAGAAATGGACATGCAAGAGGAGGGAGGTGAGGAAGAGAAGGGGAAGAAAATTGTCAAAAATAATGAAGAAGAGGAGAACTTGGAGGAGGAAGAAAGCAACACACAAGCTGAGGAGGAAGGGAGTGATCAAGACATAGAATTAGAGGAAGAATACCAAGAGGAGGTAGAGGACGGAGAGATAATTGAGGAAAGGATGCTTGAGCAGTCCCAATCAAAAATTAAAAAGACCAAACATAAAGAGGAAGGGAAAAAGGGGTCAAAGATCGAACAGAGAAAATTTGGTAATTGCATCCAATGCATTAGGGAAAAAGGAAACTGAGGACTAGGAAGGATTTTCTCCTTCCCAGGAGAAAATGAAGATCATCACATGGAATGTTAGAGGCATCAATACCCCTGACAAATGGTGCATGGTTAAGCACCAAATTGACCAATTAAAAGTTGACATATTTTTAACTCGGGAAAGCAAATAGAGTAAAGAAGAAGGAAATGAAAGAATGAGAAATTAGAGGCAATGGAAAGGACAATTTATGGAGGTAGAGGGTGCATCTGGAGGTATTGGTGTAATATGGAACCCTCTATCAATAGAAGGTGTAGTGGAAAAAGAAGACAATTGGAAACTTATAAGAATCAAGGGATTGATGAGAAATGATAATTTCTTCATCATCAACATAAATGGTCCAGTTGCCACTTTGGAAAAAAGACAAGTGTGGAGGAGAATTACAAGTGAATTGGAAAATCATAGGAATGAGAGAGGTATAGTAGTGGGGGATTTTAATGCTAACCTAGATAAAGAAGAGAAGCAAGGGGGATGGGCAGAATCACTACCATACAATGTGATTTTCAAGAATTTGTAGACAATAATTAATTAGTGGTCTTACAAACTAGAAATGGGATCTACACATGGTCAAATAGAAGGAATGGATTTACCAACATAGCTAAAAGGATGGATAGATTTTTGGTTTGTGGAGATTGGGGGAATCAACAGCCACACAAGAGACTCAAATACTACCCTTCATAGGATTAGACCATTTCCCAGTAATGCTATCCTTTGGTCAAGAAGACCCCCCAAAGGGAATCCCATTCAAATTCAAAATATGTGGTTGAGGGATGAACAAATTCCAGAGCTAATATATAGATGGTGGAATGTGATCAAGTTTGGAGACAAATTGGAGCTCTATAAAATCAACAAGAAGCTAGGATTCATCAAAGCAAAACTAAAAGAATGGAATGAGTCTCACTTTAAAAACATATTCTAGGAGAAAGAAAGAGTGGAGTAGGAAATAAAAGCCCTAAATGAACACATAATATAAAATGGAATGGATGCAAATGATTTTGAGAATGAAATATGTCTGAAAGATGAATTAGTAGAGTTACTGAAGAGGAAGAGTGCTTCTAGTGCCAAAAATAAACAAAAACTTGGTTGAAAGAGGGAGATAGGAACACCAAATATTTTCAGAAATCAACAATTGTCAATTGGAATAGGAACATGATAACATAAATCAAGAAAGAAAATCAGGAAGTAACTCAATCTATAGAGGAAGTGAATAAGGAGGCTATCAATTTTTTTGAAGCCATCCTAAATAAGTAGAACTAGGAGAATAGAGAAACAAGGGAAAGGTTGTTGAGCTCAATCCCATCAATCATAAATGAAGAGTAGAATAGGTGATTGTATCAAAAAATCTCTTAAGAAGAAGTCGAGGAAGTAGTTTTCTAGTTGAATCCAGACAAGGCTTTGGGGCCAGATGGCTTCCTAGCTAGTTTCTTCCAAAAATTTTGGGATTCAGTAGGAGATGATCTAGTAGTAGCAATAGAAGAATCAAGAAGAAGGATGGTAATGTTGGGAGTAGTAAATCATAAATTTCTGGCCCTAATTCCCAAGAAGAAAGACCCACAAATGATGAGTGATTTCAAACCAATTGCATTGTGCAATACAGTGTATAAGGTGGTCACTAAAATCATAGCAAATAGATTGAAGGGAGTACTAAATGAGGTCATATTAGAAGAATAAAGTGGATTTGTGCAAGGAAGGTTGATTTCAGAAGTCATAATCATTGTGCATGAGACCATACACTCAGCCAGGAAGAACAAGGAAATGTGTATGATATTAAAATTGGACATTCTTAAAGCATATGACATGGTGGATAGGAAATTCCTTTTGGAAGTGTTGGGGAAGTTTGGTTTTGATGAAAAGTGGATAAATTAGATTAAGAGTTGTATTTCAACAACCAAATTTTTTGTACTAGTGAATGGATTGGCACATGGATTCTTCCCATCAAAAGGGGATTAAAACAACGAGACCCCCTCTCTCCCTTCCTTTTCATTATCATAACATAGGTGCTAGGAAGAGGAATACAAATCTTGAGAAGGGAAGGGAAGTGGGTAGGAGTACATGTAGCAAATGGTTTAGATCCCACCACTCACCAAGAGTTTGTAGATGACACCATTCTATTTGGGGAGGCAAGTAGGAGAGAAGTAAGGGTGATCAAGAATTTTCTAGATGACTACTACAAAGCATAAAGGCAGAGCATAAACTAGGAAAAATAAAAGGTGTTCTTCCTCAATACACAACCAAGTCTACAAAAGGATCTGGCCAAAATACTGAATCTAAAAGTGGCTACTCTTCTTGGGTGACTCTTGGGTATGCCTCTGTTTGCAGGGATTAATAAAAACTGCTATTGGGAAAGCCCGATAAATAGCATGCTTGAGTGGGTTGTTTGAACCAAGAATAATGAATACTCTTTTGTTTCTAAATACTGAAAAGAAACAACACTCCTTTGTGGGAGATATAATTGACAAAAGATTGAGAGGGTTGTTGGCTTCCTCCCACTCATTGATTCTCTAGGCAACCAAAAAGGTTTCAGGACTAGAATTTCTGAAGGCATACCAAGGATTTAGGTTGAATGTGGATATTCCTGCCATGTTTTTGGTGATGTTGATTCATATGGGTGTATCCAAGGTGAGAGGCAAGAAATTAACCAAGATGGTCTTCATCCATGTGTGGCTGGGTGAAATTGATGAAGCCTTGGATAACATTGATGGCTACCTAATGATCCCAATGCCACAAAATTACTACATGATGCATCAAAATGGTGGGGAGGTGTTGAAGTTTCTATTGATAAGAACTATCAACCCAACAAATTTTGCAAAATTATGTGGTGAAAGAGAGAGAGAGACATATTCTTCCTACTTAGAGTGATGAAAATGATGGAAGACCCTCCTCGTGCTTAGGCCATGAAATATGTGGAGGATGAAGGGATATCAGGTGAGATAGTCATGGGTGACGATGACCACTGGGACCTCAGCACAAGAGAAGAGTGGATTCTAAATGATGGAAGAGACCCTGAATAGAAGGCAAAAGGATAGGCTCGCCAAAAATATGGCATGGATTGTCTAGTGGTGTCAAACTATTTGGCCTACAAGAAGAGGGTAGTATCAGACAATGAGGAGGATTGAGCAAGGAAATCTGGGTAATGGTTGAAGCTAAAGGTGTTGCGGGAAAGATTAAGGCTATGATGGGTAGTTTTTTTCTGTTAAAGTTTATCTATATGAGTTAGTCCATCTATGGTAGCCATAATGGCATGTGTCAATCTAGTTAAAGAATAGGGTTTACTCTATGTTTTTGGTCATTGGTAATGGTTTTTGGAAGGGATATAATAGGTGAGCCTATGGCCATTTTGTTTGTAAGAAATAGGGCTAAAAGCCATTTTGGTATAGGGGTTGGTTTATGTCTTGGGTTTTTTCTTTCATAAAATGGAAGACAATGTAACTCATTTTTTGATATCAATATAGGGTGTTTCCCCTTAGCAACAATTTAACGATAAAAAAAAAAGATTACTTCTACACAAGTTACATGTTTTATTTTAAACAAAACATAATATATGTTTTTGAGCCATGTTTTATTATTTAACTAAAAATGATAATTTCATTAGAAAACACCTTAAACAATCTAATATAGGATTAAACAATTTACAAATTAGAAAATTAAACTCATGCCACATATGTGGGTATATTGAGCTCTAATACAATATTACTTCTCAATAAAATTACCAATTTGATTATAAGTACACAAATGTCTTAACCTATGTATTGAATGATTAAAATTTTACTACATATACAAGGTAAAAAAATCCTTGCATGCTATTCATTTTTATAAAAGGATCCATGAGCCCAAATCATGATCAACATTACCCAGCCCTATGGTACCCTTAGGCCCACCCATATGTTGTAGGAGAGAACCCGCTAGATAGTAATTCAACATGCACACTAAACATGTCAAGTATTCATAACCTAACCAACTCAATCATAAATAATAAAATCAGTAGTACACATCATTCAAGGATGCCAAAACATAATATTTGGAAAGACCATACCAATCAATGCATACACAAATGGATCCACAAGCACAAATCAAACTCACAATTTCATGCATAGAAGGAATAACATATCATTGGATACAATGATGAAGTATCATCATTAGATTCTCTACCTTGAATGAATTTTATGAGTATTATTATATCTAATGTGGGTCTTCAATTACATTTATATGAATATAAAGGATCAAATTAGAACCTTGCATGGTCATATAATGTATCTATATAGGCATACGAAAGAGAAATGATGATTCAATCTTGCTAATGTTTAAAAATGTAATTTCATTTGTTTATATATAATTTTATTTTTAGCTCTCACTTTCCATATCATATAGTTTACATTAGAAACAAATGGGTATAAAATTCTACTCCATCCAAACCTAGAGTCATATGGGCATAACATGGTAAATTATGTCCTATCATAACACATATAGTTCTATATGATTCCCCATAGAATTTTCATGAGATAATATCAATCATGGAAAATAAAATGCACAAATAAGTTTACTATTAAAATTTATTTTTCCAAGAAATGTACAAAAAGATATAGTTTTCATTAACTTCCAAATTTTAAATTTCTTAACTTTATAATATATAAGTAAATAGTGTTGGAGAGGCCCACATTTCCACTTACATATGATTTTTTAAAAACATTCTATAGTTTTTGTATAAAATGAATATTTTCAAAAGTTTAAAACTATAACATCCATCATTTGAACTCTTTTGGATGTTTTATTGTGAAATGCTAGTATTATTTTTTTATGATATTTTATTGGTTTTAATGGTTAATGCTATGTGGAGTAATGGTTTGTTCCCAATCTATTGTGGTTGCATGTAATGTATATAGTAATGACATAAGTAACTAATAAATATCAATTGAAATGATTATACATACATACACATATGTTTTAACTAATAAATGTTATTAAGATTTTGTGTGGCAAGATGTATTGTAAAATAGATACTAATAATGTGTAAGGTGAACTAGGTTTTGGGAATTAAGTATTTTATAGTTCAAATGTGTGAGAAAATATTAATTAATTAATATAAGAATAATTAATTAAACTTAAATATAAATAAATAAATAGTGTTGAATAATTATGAGTGTATAATATTATTTACTTTATTTACTTATTGTTTTATTTAGTTTATTTATATATTGAATGTGCAAGTTTAGTTTAAGAATATAGGAAATAAACTATTATATTTATCTTAGTGGTGAATTAGTAAATATAATTTCCTAATATTAGTTTTTTTTTTAAATCATTATTCAAAATAAGTGAAAAAATATATTTTAAAAATATTTCTTTACAAAAAAGATGTACATAAGGGAAAAGGTATTTTAAAATTATGTTCTTTTGTTAAGAATATAATAGTTTATTTTATTCATTTTTTATTTTTAATGAAGTTTTTGGAAGGTAATTTATAGAATAAAAATATATATGGGTGGATTATTATTGTTATTATGTATTTGAGATTAAAAAAAAAGAGTAGGTTACGGAAGCTAAGAGATTTTTAAGTGTTTATTTGGAAGGATTAAAATAATGAGGTAAATATTGAGTTGATTCATTCATCTCTAGTCTTTCACCAAATCTCTAGAAGCATTGAGATAGGACTCTTTTATTAAAATATTTAAGAAATATTTAATTTGGTCGATATTTGAATGCATATATTTTCATGAAGAAATTATGACTTATGTATTTCTTATAAAAATAAGGCTATAGAAAATTTATAGATTCACATGTTAAAATTTTTTATAATTTTTTTTTTGAATTGCATTATTTTAAATTATAAAAACTTTGTAAGAAAATTAGAACTAGGTTTTTAGAAAATTACAACTAGAAATATATCATGAGAGAAAATCAACAATTTATCATGTTTTTAATAATAAAACATTGGAACTAGGATTCCCAAAATAATTTTTATTACGTCTCGAACTAGGTTTTGTAATTCCTCATCAAAATCATACATTCCTAGTTTCACTAGTTATAGATATAAATGAATTAAGGACTATTAATTTGTTCTACTATATTCAGGATTGTGTTTTAATAGTGAATATGTTGCAATTATAAAATTATACAAAAATATATTGTACTAATGTTTTTTGAGTTTTTAAATCTATGTGTCTTGTTTCTACTCAATCATAAAAATATTATTTTTGGAGAAAGTTATGCCTATTTTACTAAAAACTATTTTTATGTAATTGTGAGCTAAATTTTGATATGTAGATGTCATATTTACCATTATTTTATTTTTAAAGATATTGTGTTCATTGCATAAGTGTTACATTGTATTTATGTTACTTATTTAAAGTTATAGTATTTAAAGTCCTAAAAATAATATAGTGTGATATGCTAGTGTCTTATAGGTGAATTGTATTCTTACTTCTTGAAGGTTTCTAGAATTCTCTGTAACTAATTTTTTGAATGACTTTATTTTGAATATTTATGTAGTATAAGACTATCTTCATGCAAATCTAACTTGGATTGGAGGTATAATTGGCTCTTTAGTGAACTAAATGTATGCGATATTTATTACATCACAGTTAATTATGTTTATATGTATGACATCCTTTGTGTCATGGTTCCACTTGTAAGAGTAGCGATGTAGTCATAAGTAGTGGTTATGGGATTTTGAAAAACATTCTTGACATATAATTTATCTTATGGGTTAAGATGGTTGATAGCTTGATTTCAATTGGAAGTATTATGATTAAATGAGTAGGAATGATTACATGTGCTCATCATTGACAGATACATCCTTTAATCATATTCTCTACTTTGTATCAAGACATGTAAACTTATATCCTTAAGAAATTTGGATGATAATAATCTTTCTTATTTTTGTATAGGGACACCATCATAGTTAAGCTAGAGTTTTGTCAATGGTAGAATTTTCACAAGCTATATATGCATTTACTACTCCATCCACCACTATTATCTAGCAGATCCTTAAATGAAAGCCTTATTGCTTGTTATTGGGTATGAATATTTTTCTATGTTTTGGTAGGGTATGTAACACCCCTTCAATTTGCTATGTTTTCTCTGATAGTTCAGATACATTGATAGACCATATTTTATGTTATTGTTATTCAATCACTGACAGTGGGGCGATGATAGATCTATATTGATGAGATGATACACTATATTGATGGTTTATGAAATGCTTTATGTTAAGCTTTAAGTGATTATTTGAGTGATTGATATATGCTCATCTATATTTTAATTGATGTAGTTCATTAGTTTATTATGATACTGTATTGGTGAAGGGAATGGGATTGCATCACTCGCGTGCGAGTGACCTATGATTTTGTGATTCTCTCTTCATGATGTGTATGATTTATTATCTATATACATGTACAACATATGCTTTGTTTGCAGGTTTTCAAGTATAGGACAATGGTTTCACCTAGGTTCATAGGTCTAAGCGTGTCCACTACCCAACAATAATGTTGATTGAGAGATAGTAACAGGTTTACCTAGTCAAACCTTTACCCTAGTTA
Source organism: Sequoia sempervirens (assembly GCA_007258455.2). Taxonomy (NCBI): domain Eukaryota; kingdom Viridiplantae; phylum Streptophyta; class Pinopsida; order Cupressales; family Cupressaceae; genus Sequoia; species Sequoia sempervirens. The sequence continues at coordinate 14,268 of VDFB02141222.1, forward strand.
CAATGTGTCGTCAGTCCATGTTTGCCTTGATATTTTAACTATTGTGCAAGGTTTGTTTATGAGAATTAATTTATAATGTTATGATTGATTATTTAATTTATCTAGATTATTGATGTTGAGGCTTTATAATTGATAAATTAATTAATTTAATTTATGTTATAAAGTGATTGTATTATTAGATTAATTTTGTAAGTTTTTGGATTCACATGTAGATGTGTTGCGTGGCCTAGAGGATGTATGTGGTTAGAGTAGATTACTTGTTATTGTTACTCTTTTTAAGAAAAAAATTAGTTGCACTTTTGTTGTGTTGCATCATCCTCTAGGTTACATGGCAAGGTTTACACTTGGTATCAAAGCACAAGTTTAAGCACTGGGAACTCTGGGATAATGTGGAAACCATTAAGTTGTTTGCATAGGATTTAAGTTACATACTTTGTCTTACACCTTGGTGTGTTTGTGTAGGATCATGCCACCTAGGAGACGTCGAGGTCGTGGTCATGGCCGTAGAGGCAGACACAGAGGTAGTCAATAGAACTCACCTCCTTATGTTTCTCATGATTTAGATCATAAGGAACAAAAATCTTCCCAAAACATTCTAAGAGGTGGTATTCAGAATCCGGATCCACCAGGGATTGAAGGCATTCAGTTGCATAAATTGTTGGAGGAGACTCTTGCCCATCTTCGACTGAGGCAGGAGGTACATCAGATTGTTATTGGAGATAGGGATGTACTAGCACAGTCAGAGGTAGTTGTAGTTGTACATATGAGAGATTTACTTAGAGCTCAACTACCCTTATTTGATGGCTTAGGTAGTGGTTTAGAGGCTGAGACCTATTTGATTGACCTGAACTGGTGTTTTTCTATGCACCCATATAGTAGCAACACCAGAGCTAGATGTGCGATTATGCACCTGAGAGACTTTGCTTCCACATGGTGGAGATTGCAGGAGAAGAAGCTTCATATTGATATTAGTACTGTGTCTTGGGAGATGTTCCTAGAGAGGTTCTATGCCAAATTCCTCTCAGATCATTGGTGACAGCGTCATGGTCATGAGTTTTATACTCTATGATAGATGACTATGTCAGTGGAACTATATGAGCATCATTGTTACGAGCTCAAGCAATACGTAAGCATAGGTGATGGTGAGGGCATGTTAGTGCAACACTTCCTTAGCGGCTTAAATTCTTGAATCAGTGGGGGTGTGCGGGTTTTCAAACCCAAGAGTATGGAGACAGCGATAGAAAAGGCTAGAATTGTAGAGGAGAATTTGGCAATGGCATTGGGTGGTCATGTTGGAGTGCAGATAGGCAGTACTTTAGCTATAGGACCTATTGCACATAGTGGCCAGACATAGGTAGCTAGACCACCCAAGACACAAAAAATACCAACACAGAGTGGAGAGTACCAGAACTCATAGGGGAAACAAAAGAATTTCCCACCTAGATAGAGTGACATATTTCAGTTAGGGGGTGACAGGAACTAGAGGCGTTCCAAACGCTTCAGTAATGCATACTCAGCACAAAGTACTCAGTCTACCTTTAGGGGTAGTGCTTGGCAGTCTAGTGCACCTTTTGGAGCTAGAGATTTTGGTAGGGGTATTAGGTGTTTTTCTTATGGCCAACAGGGTCACATAGTGTGACAGTGTCCTAATAAGGGTACATCAGGATATATGCAGAGGCCAGTGGCATTAGAGCCGACTATTGGAGATGCAGGTAGAGGGGCATTGCGTATTTGCTACAGTTGACAACCGCCAAGCTGATCATCAGAGCACAATGGTGGAGACTACTGGTATGTTACAGGGTAACAGAGTTAGATTTTGTTTGATTCAGGAGCCTTAGACTCATTTGTTTCATTATAGATTGGGGGTAGTAAGGCAAGATGATAGGTGGTAGGTCGAATTAGCCTCTAGTGCTAAGGTTGTAGTGCATTCCTTTGTACTAGATTGTGCATTTCTTTGTACCAGATTGTAGGTTGGAGATTGGATCCTTCCACACTACCGTTCACCTCCGAATTATACCATTGGGGTCATATGACATTGTCTTAGGGATAGATTGGCTCGAGGCTCACATGGCCATGATTGATTGTCAACACAAGTTGATATGATGTATTGATGCATCTAGTAGTGAGGTTGAGTTAGTAGGGGTTCAGAGGCCTAGATCATTGAGTGTTTCGCACGTACCTGGATAGATTTGTAGTTGTATTCCTTGATGACATATTGATCTATTCCAGGATAGTTGAGGAGCATGAGGAGCATTTGAGGTAGGTTTTATAGTGTTTGAGAGATAATCAGTTTTACGCCAACCTGTCCAAATGTGAGTTCTTCAAGATTGAGGTCAAGTACCTTGGACATGTTATATCAGAAGAGAGCATTGCAGTGGATCTTGCAAAGATCCAGGCGATCATTGATTGGCTTGTGCCCACGAATGTGGCAGAGATATGTAGTTTCTTAGGGCTAGTAGGTTTCTACAGGTGTTTTGTTCAAGACTTTTCTAGGATAGGACATGCTATCACTTCTCTTTAGACAGAAGGGAAGAAGTTCCTTTGGTCAAAGCAGTGTGAGGCTACATTTCAGACATTGAAGGAGAGGTTGACAGCGCACCAATCCTTGCGATACTTGATCCTACAGGAGACTTTGTTATAGGTGCAGATGCATCTTTAGAGGGGTTAGGAGTAGTATTAATGCAAGATGGTCAAGTCATTGCATGCAAGTCGCACAAGCTCAAGGATCATGAATTGAACTACCCCACACATGATGTTGAGTTAGCTATAGTGGTACATGCTTTGACTCAATGGAGACATTTCTTATTGGGGCACCATTTTGAATTACATAGTGACCATCAGAGTCTACAGTACATCTTCATGCAACCTAACCTTAATGCTAGGTAAAGGCAATGGATGGAGTTCCTCTGCGAGTATGACTTCGAGGTGAAGTACATCCAGGGGAAGGAGAACATAGTGGTTGATGATCTTAGTAGACAAAGGCACGAGCTATCTGAGTTGACTCTTATTATGGATTTGAGGAGCCAAATTCTTACCACTTCTTACAAAAAGCTAGTATCAGAAGGTGAAATCTGAGATTGAGTCAGGCAGGACTCTAGAGGGAAGATACTCAAGAAATTCTCTAGAGATAGATGGGTTACTAAGATACATGGGATGTATATGTGTTCCATCTTCTGGAGGTCTTCGTACCTTAGTTATGATAGAGGCACATCAAGCACCTTATTCAGCTCATCCAGGAGTGAAGAAGATGCATGCCCATTTGCGACTGCTTTATTTCTAGGAATGTATGAAGCGAGATATCACTGATTATGTATCATGGTGTTTGGTGTGTCAGTGAGTTAAGGCTAAACACCAACATCTGACTGGTCTTCTATAGCCTCATTTGGTTCCTGAGTGGAAATGGGATATCATTTCATTAGATTTCATTGTTGGGTTACCCAACTCTTCGCGTCGAGATGATGATATTATGGTGATGGTAGATAGGTTGACGAAGGTAGCACACTTCTCACCTATTCATTCCTCTTATAATGCTTTGTCAGTTGCTAGAGTGTTCATGGAAGACATTTTGAGGTTTCATGGTATTCCTCGTAGGATTATTTCTGACAGGGATCATGTGTTTACTTTAGCTCTTTGGACATCATTACAACATGCTATGGGGACATAATTGAACTTTAGTTCAACGTATCACCCTGAGATAGATGGATAGACTGAGAGGGTCAATCATATCCTTGAGGATATGCTATGCATGTATGTCATGGAATAGAATACACGATGCGAAGATTATCTCTATCTTGTAGAATTTGCATATAACAACGATTTTCAAAGTTCTATTGGCATGGTACCTTTTCAGGCATTGTATGGATGACCGTGTTGGATGAATCCTTTGAGTTGGGATAGGTTGGAGGATATGATTTTATCAGGTCCTGATATGCTTTAGGATATGGAGTAGTAGGTGGTTCAAATCAAGGAGCATTTAGTAGTTGCACAAGATAGGTAGAAGAAGTATTCAGATGCACATTGTGTGGATCACCAGTTTATTGTAGGTGACCGAGTTTTTTTGTGAGTGCAACTATGAAAGATTGCAATCCATTATGGAAAGGGTTCTAAGCTCATACCTCACTTTTTTAGGCCTTTTGAGATTCTAGAGAAGATTGGGCTAGTTGCTTACCACCTTGCTTTTCCGCCCAATCTCTCACGCATCCATGACGTGTTCCATGTTTCTTTACTTAGACCTTACCACCCTAACATCCTTGATTGAACTACCTTACAAGTAGAGGATGAGTAGCTAGCTTTGGAGCCTGTGGCCCTCACACAGCATAGGAGACTCACCCTCAGGGGTCGAGATATTGAGTAGGTGAGGGTCCAATGGGATCCTAGAGATGACACTTCTACTACATGGGAGGATGCTACTAGGATGAGGGAGCTCTATCCTAATTTCTTCACAGGGAGTAAGCTTGATCCTAGGGGGGGAGGATGTAACACCCCTCCAATTTGCTATGTTTTCTCTGATAGTTCAGATACATTGATAGACCATATTTTATGTTATTGTTATTCAATCGTTGATAGTGGGGTGATGATAGATCTATATCGATGAGATGATACACTATATTGATGGTTTATGACATGCTTTATGTTAAGCTTTAAGTGTTTATTTGAGTGATTGATATATTCTCATCTATATTTTAATTGATGTTGTAGTTCATCAGTTTATTATGATACTGTATTAGTGAATGGAATGGGATTGCATCACTCAAGTGCAAGCACCCTACGATTCTACGATTCCCTCTTCATAGTGTGTATGATTTATTATCTATATACATGTATGACATATGCTTTGTTTATAGGTTTGTAGGTACAAGACAATGGCTTTGCCTGGTTTCACAGGTCTGAGTGTGTCCACTAACCAAAAAATAATGTTGATTGGGAGATAGTAACGGGTTTACCTAGTCAAACCTTTACCCTAGTTATAGTGTGTCGTCATTCCATATTGGTCGTATTTCTTTATCCATGTTTTCCTTGCTATTTTAACTATTATGCAAGGTTTGTTTGTGAGAATTAATTTATAATGTTATGATTGATTATTTAATTTATCTAGATTATTGATGTTGAGGCTTTATAATTGATAAATTAATTAATTTAATTTATGTTATAAAGTGATTGTATTATTAGATTAATTTTGTAAGTTTTCGGATTCACATGTAGACGCATTGCATGGCCTAGAGGATGTATGTGGTTAGAGTAGATTACTTTAATTGTTATTGTTACTCTTTTTAAGAAAAAAATTAGTTGTGCTTCCATTGTGTTGCATCGTTCTCTAGGTTACGTGGCAGGGTTTTATAGAGTAATGTGGATTTTTATAGTTAATTTTCTTATCTTATTGTAGTGTAGAAAAATGTCTCCCTTTTACATTTTCACACTTAATTTGGAATTAATGGTTTGGACTTAATTATGCCTTAATTTATTATTGTAATATGTATTTCACATATTCAAATTAAAGTTTAGGGCCATATTAATTAAAATGAAATCAATTGTACCTTATTCTAGTGTTGTAAAGTGTACCGCTTTACACTTTCACACTTATTTAGGGATACATTAATTAATTGAGCTTAATTAGCCTTAATTGGCCCTTTTAATTCAAATCCAAGTCTAATTAATCACATTTTATGAAACCTTACAAGTAAATGCATAACATAACACTTCTCATTGAGCAATGTGTGTCCTAAGAGTGAGTGACCCACAAGGGACTACAAATTTAAAATTATGTTTTTGGTGGTATTTTTAACATATTTTTTGTTTGGGGATATTTAAAGGATACATATCTATGAATACAAAGAAAGGTTATTTCACTATGTTTTCACCTAACAACGGTTTTGTAGAAGTTTATGAGATCAAGAGAATTTTAGAAGAAACTCAAGGCATTCAAGAGCATATTTATTGATGATTTATTGCAGCAATCAAGATCCAATTATCATTTCAAAGTCTTCTTGTATCATGCATGTTATTGGAGCTACTATAATGATGTAGGTTTCATGATCCATTCAAGCATACAAAGCATTGCTTCAAATCAAGTTTCAAGGATCAAGATCCACATCCATTGAAGCCATTTAATGCAAGTTGCAGATTTACATTCCAAGGTTTATTCAAGGGTTTGATTTAGGTGGAAGAAATCTTGAAGATCTCTTGAAGATCAAAATTGAAGTTGTCAAAGTTGCAAAAGTTATCATAAAAAGTTGTCATCACATGAAAACTCAATTGTAGAATTTATTTCCATATTTTTGAACCTAAAACCTATGGAAATTGAAGGATTCAAATCTATAGAAAAGGCTCCTAAAGGTTGTGGAAAATCCCTACTCATGACTCATTTTCCCCTGGGTGAATGAGTCCCATATCAACTTTAGCAAAGTACTTTTTGTGACTATTAAACATAATTCTGCCTCTCTCTAATATGCATTTCAATTTTTGGTTCCATTAATATTGAGTTTAATCTATTAGATCCAAGTTTTGGATTGCATTTTAGAGTTATTTTACTATTTTTAGCTTTTCTCCCCAAAGTGTTGTTTAATTAGGACACCCATCCTTACAAAAAAGGGAAATCTATAGATTCACACTTTTACTTGATTCACCTAAGATTTGATAGTCATTTCATTGTGTGGATTTCATTTCCTAATGAAATAAACTAAGAAATAGGTCCCTAAGTGGTTTATCAATCAAATTTTTTCCCCTAACCTATTTTTCTCATTTCCATTTTGGTGAACCTAAGTTTGATAATTGCATTTTTCTGATTTGGGAGTCCATTTTCACCCTAGATTTAGATCTTTCATTCATTTGCATGCATTGCATTGAATTGAATCTCATTTAGGGTTGTTTAACTTGCATTAGTTTTCATCTCATTTAGGATTTGAGGATTGCATCTTTACATTCTTTAAATTTTAAAAATACAAAAAAAACAATCATTCAACAAATCATTTACATAACATTGCATCATCATTCATTTGCATTTGAAATTGAATCAAAATTGCACATCAAATTAGGTCTCCTAGTTTGTCATTTTCTCTTAATTTTCATTTGCATTCAACCTTAATTTCATAGAAAACTCAAAATGTAACTCATTGTTTTAAAGGGTATGTGTAGGATCATCATGGAAAAAATAGGCATAGAGGTAGCGATAATTCAAAAAATTAGAGTTAGACAAATTGACATAAAAATTTGAATAATTTATCCTATATTATTTCAAAAATATGTAGAATAAAATCGAAGTAGCAAATTGAATGTAGTTTCTAAGCTACTGGCTTTATTTTTAAAAATAAAAAATCTATTTGGTAAAAATTTGAAATTTCAATGAAGTAGTACTTACTTAAAGTTTAGGGAAAAAATAAAGAAGTAGGTGTTTGTCTAACCACCCTAACCACAATAAAGGCCAGATAATATTTTTTATAATATTTTAGATATAAGTAGAGACTCACATCTCAATGTGATGCATATTTTTGTAATTTTTTTCCATTAAATAATTAATTATGTAATTTTTTATTTTGGCACTAAACAATATAAAAATTGCATGTTTGACCACCTTAACTTGGTCAAAACTTCATGAATTTTTTATTTATTTTTTAATCCTATATTATGTGAAGCATAGAGATGTGATGCATGTTTTTCAGATTCAAAAATGTGATATCATTTTAGAAAGCTATAGATGTTTTCAATGTGACCTATCAGCCAGGACTTTAGTCATAATTCAAATAGAAAATGAATAATAATTATTTATTAAATTCAAAGTAAAGCATAATTTATATTATTGGTGGAAGCTGAGAATCTCCTTTAAAACCCTTTTTTGTTTAATCAATTTGGAGTAAAAAAAAAATTAAAATTGACCACATACCCTACACATACCATCCTTAATAAGCCACTTTTTGGCCCATCATGATCTTGCACATACCCTAAATCATAATATGGAAATCACTAGAATCAACTCAAAAGCTTGCAATTTTTTGTAAAAACTCTAGACTAGGACCTATTTTCCCCTGGAGGAATGAGTCCCTGATGAGGGTCATTTCTTGAATTTTTGGGTATTAAAACATTTGTTTCTATATTTTATTTTATTTTTTCAAATTTTATTTTAGTTTGTAGAATTTTTTTTAATTGAAATTGATCATATTTAGCTTCATTTGATAAATTTAGTGCATTGTGTGAATTCAAAATTCCATTTAAAAGACATTATTCTTAGGTTTTTACATAGCATATTCAAAAAATTATCTTTTTTAGAATTTAAAATTTTCTTTTACATATTTGTATTGCACTTTACATCCTAGGTTATTTCATTGCATTTCACCTTCTATCCATTTTGGGTGCCAAAATCATGATGACAACTTACTATCAAAAGAATGTCAAGAAATTATCAAAGAAAAAGATTGTTCTTCGATAACTAACGCATATGAATATATATGTGACACGAACTTCAGAAAAAAAAATAGAGAAATTAAATTTTGTTCGTTTGAAAGACAAAAAAAGATGTCATTAACTTAGACAATGAACACCTAAAATTTTACTTTATTTCTACACATAATAATGATGGTCATGTTCAAGTTAAATAGGAATATTTACTTACACAATGTAGGCCCTAACCCTGCTCGGTGAATCTTCTGACACGACTTCAATCAACACCTGTAACTAGCATCACTCTCTTCCAAACAAGAAAATTCAATGAAATGAAGTCCTCTCTTTGTGACTGATCTAAGCTTTCTAACTCTGCCACTCTTCTCTATCTTCTTCAACACTATCCCCCTCCTAAGTCTCTACTTCTTCTCTACCAAACAACCTTCTTTCTAATTTCCATGGATTCCAAGCCATCCTCTATTCTTTCCCATGGCTTGATCTCTCTTTACAGACCGGAAATGAGCTCGGCCTTCCCCTTCATCCTCCCTTGTTTCCTTATTTTCTTTCCCCCCCTCTTCTCTACTTCCAAGAATCGAACCTTTTCTTCCCACAATCGACCAAGCTTCTCTAGAAACCATTGACCTCCTTCACCACTAAAATTATAACAACCCTAGCTACTCCACAAAACTAAATTGTCCAACACAACAAAGGAAAAATTAAACAATAATTCACAAACCCAAAATACAAAATTATGGAAACAAAAAATTAGTTTGATGTTCTTGCATTAGCCTCCCTAGGAGAAAAAATAAGCATGTGCTCCTACACATGAGATCTCTAGCAAGAAATCGCATTGGTTCTTTTATTTTGCATCTTCCAACATCATTCAAGAACAATGGTCATGTGTTTAGCCTATTTTTGTTTGTGTTTCTTTTTCTATTTGTATCTCCTCCTTATATCCTTTTCATCTACAAGCCTTCAAAACTCCATCTCCCATTCATATATATCATTGTCACCATTTGATTCCACATTCTTTTCGTCTTCTACTTTTACACTCTTCCTTTTAACAATTTCTTTCAAAAATTTAGAAGCATCATTACTAAAATCATCATAAACAACTTGCTTACCATTTACCTTTTATGTGCGCTCCTCAAACTTCTCCCAAGCTACTCCTGAAAGTACATCAATATTCTTTTTTGTTTGATATTTCATTAGTCAATACTTTTGTTTCTTCATCTTCATTTACATCATCTATTTTTGTCTTCTCGAGGTTTCTTGCATCCTCCTGACCAACATTTTCCTTTCCAGCTTCCATTTTTTCTTCTCTATCCTTTCTTCAGTCTCTACTTCCATGTCAGCTTCATGATATGGCAAGGCTTCTTCTTCTTTCAAGGAATCCATCTTCTACCCTCTTCTTTGCATGGCAATTGTTTGCGCAAGACAATTCAACTTCTTTTTCAATGGCCAACCCCAACCATATTATTGTCTTCTTTCCTCAAGCCATTTCTTCACTGTGAGCTTACACCTCTCTAAATCCCTTCTCGGCTCTACTATTTCTTGATCAAACTCTACATCCTATCTTATCTTATTGACCTTCAACTTGTCCTTCTGTTTGAGGCTTTCTTGAGCTACTACATCTTTTATTTTCTCTTTTCCACTTGGTGATACCTCACCTAGGGTTTCTCTTTCCTTTTCTTCTTTCCAATCTTTTGGTACCTAGGTTCTTCATTTTAACCTATCAAAACTTCCACAGACATACTTGTTAAAAATCCCATGAGCATTGTTCCTAGACGATTTTAGACTCTCCCAGATCTTTCTCGCTCTGATACCAAACTAATGACTCACTTTCCCACATACACACTCAAATGCCAAAATGATGATGAATTCTTATTGTCAAAACAATGCTAGAAACTTAATAGAGAAAAAGATTATTCTCTGATAACTAACACATATGAATATATATGTGATAGGAACTTCAACAACTAAACAAAGCAATTAAATTATGTTCATATGAAATCCAAAAATAAATATATTGAATTAACTTAGACAATGAACACCCGAAAGTTTTCTTTATTTCTACACACAATAATGATGATCATGTTCAAGTTATAGGCATCTTTACTCACATAATGTTGGCCCTCACCCTTCTCGACCAATCTTCTGACATGACTTCAACCAACTCATATAACTAGCATCACACTCTTCCAAACAAGCAAAATCAATGAATCAAAGTCCTCTCTTCGTGGCCGATCTAAGATTTCTTACTCTACTACTCCTCTCTATCATTTTCAACACTATCCCCTTGCTACTAGAACTCTACTTCTTCTTTATCAAACAACCTTCTTTCTAATTCCCAAGGATTCTAAGCCATCCTTTGTTTTTTCCCATGGCTCGATCTCTCTCTACAAGCTAGAAATGAGCTTGACCTTCCTTACTTTTCTTTCCGCCATCTTTTTCTCCTTCTAAGAATTAGTCCTTTTCTTCCCATAATCAATTGGGCTTCTTTAGAAACCATCGAAATAATTCACCATTGAACTTCCAATGACCTTAACTACTCCACAAAATTGAATCGTACAACACAAAAAAGGAAAAATTAAACAATAATTTTTACAAACCCATAATAGAAAACTATGAAAACTAAAAATTAGTTTGATACTCCTACATCACTGAGTTTTTGAAACTTGTATGAGCTTCACAACTTGGTGTCATATTAGAAATATTGTTGTGAGATGTAGTTCGAGACTCATGTCATCATGTGATACACCATTTATCATGGATATTTGGTTGTCCAACTCTTTCACTCATAGTGTTGATATTAATCAACCCATTCGTTGTCCAACTCTTTCACTCATAGTGTTGATATTAATCAACCCACTATGGATCATAGTCTCCATTTCTCATTTCCAATGACCTCCCTACCCACAACTAATGTGCATGATGTCTAAACTATAGTTGAGCTAATATCTCTCAAAACACATGAAAGATAAGTGAAGAACTAAAAAAATTCCAAGACTTTGTGAGAAATGTACCTATTGCTTCTAATGCCATTCCTCTCTTGGGGAACATACTAAAGATGCTTAAGCATGAAGAATGAATAGAGTTTTTATGTACCCTATTCCATCTCATTAACAATAATTTTCCTCCTCGACTAGCTTCTAATACATCTCCCATGCATAAGAGAAAAGAAAACAAAAAATTTGATCACATTAATACTCCTAACACATCATTTTCTAAAAATGGAAAGACCTTACAGTTAGAAGATGAAATTGATGACCAAACAATTATAAAACCAAAGAAGAATTCAAAACTACATGAACATCAAAAACTTCAGTTATAAGAGATGTATGATATTCTTGAATCTTTTAATGACCTATTAAAGATATCCAAGACTAAGAATTCCTTTTACACTCTTTTACATTGGGGATTAATCAACTTACCACCTAAATGTGAAAATATAACCAAAAAGAAAACTAATCAAAATGGACCATATTGTGCCTATCATAGATTCTTTGGACATCACACTAATTATTGTCATCCCTTACAAGAATTATTGAAGAAATTTAGATACCCTAGGGATCCATATTGACTAAAAGCATGAACTTTTCTCCTTGCCATGTAATAGTTGTAGGATCATAGCATGCTCACTATTACATGTTTGATATTCATGGAAAATCATTTTATTTATTGCAACGAGCTCATTCTCATCACCTATCTCATCTCATCCTTGTCCTACACTTAGTGAGGGCAAGGGGTTAGATAGCCTTGTCCTAGTTTTGTACTTGATGTTGTCCCTTTTCCTAATTATCATCCTTTCACATATATTGATCAATATTGGGATGCAGAGGACCTATTATAGGTTGAATCACATGTGCCTTACCAGTATTTTTCTTTGTTTTCTTTATCATGTTCCTTGTGTGATTACATGTGTGTAATGTGATCCACCATACTATTCATTTGATCTATCTCTCTTCATGTGCATTCCTCTATTTGTATCTACATTCTTCTATATGTCGTACCCCTTTTATCTTTTCATTTTTCTTATGTTTTCCTTTTGGGGATGACACAAGGTGTCAAGACATTTAGGTCTCTTCCATGCTAACCCAAAATATTTTTCTTTTTTTTCACTCTTTGTGTGTCATTCTTCTTGTTCTACAAATATTTGGGGAATGATGACATTTACAAGCTCTATAACAACATTTTAGGAAAGAGATACTGACCCTAAATCCGTGGATCCCTTATGTGTTTTGGGATTTCATTTTGGGGGAAACTCCTTCCTCTATTTTTCATGATGCAGCTTCATTCAGGAACATATTACTTGGAATAGTGCTTTCCAAATAAGCTCACATGTATTCTTTATTGTTAGCATTGATTATTAGCTACTCTAAAGAAAATTTCTCATAGCAATGGTGTCAACAATTTCTTTAAAGTGGGGCCGTACATTGGCATTATTTTTGAATTTTTTGACATCCCTCATGTTTCATTGTATGGCTTTCTGTCTTCTTGTGATGCATCCTTTTCTTGGTGGTGTCATTGGGTTTGATGTCCTCTGAGAGTGTGATATTTATTTTATCATTGACTTGTTCTCTCTTGGAGACATCAAGCATGATGTTCCCTAAGAAGAGACCTTACACGAACTAAGCTAAGTCACTTTGAAAAAACCTGTATTCACATTTTGTTCATAAGTGTTTAGCATAATACATCTTATTAACCTTGTGAAGGTCAAAGTCTTTGTGGCACCCTAGTGGAGTTATTAGAGAGATAGCTTTTGTATGGTTAGTACAGTGAGAGCTTGTAGACCTAGCATGAATGTCTCACTAACTACTAAGCCACTTTCTAGGGTCTCACCTAGTGGATAACATAAGGTTCCATTAGCCCAAAGTGAGAATCATTTTTTGCATAGTGGACATCATTTTCTTCTTGTGAGTGTTCTTGGACAAATAGTCAAGACGTGTTCCACATCGCATTGGAAAGCTAAGGCTTGATTTGCCCCTTTCTTTTTGACAAATAGTTCAGGCGTGTTCCACATCATGTTGGACAGTTGAAGCTTGATCAACCTTTTTTGTTTTTACTTTTCTTTCTAGTCTTTGATGTTGTATGATTGAGTATCTTTGTCATTGTTTCATACATATGTCTTGAATGCCTACTTTAATGTGAGTTTGATGCAAGGTCATCCTCTCACTAAAGTGGGGGCTAAATGTAGTATAGAAAAATGTATCCCTTTTACATTTTCACACATAATTTGGAATTAATGTTAATTTAGACATAATTATGCCTTAATTTGGTGTTTTAATATGTATTTCACATATTCACATTAAAGCTTAGGGCCCTATTAATTAAAATAAAATTAATTGTGACTTATTCTAGTGTGTAAAGTGTAACCCTTTATAGTTTCACAAATATTTAGGGCTCTTTTAATTAATTGAGCTTAATTTTCCTTAATTGACCCCTTTAATTCAAATTTAAGCCTAATTAATCATATTTTCCAAAGAGGAAATCTGGCATTCATTAATGCCTTAACAAAACACTTCTCATTGAGCAATGTGTGTCCTAGGTGAGTTATCTAAGACCCATTCACCCATGGGTGAATGGGTCCTCACTTAGACCTAGGACCTAAATTTAAATTATGTTTTTGGTGATATTTTAACATATTCAAATCCATATTCAGATGTCAACTTGTGATGTTTTAATTTTGGGATATTAAGGATACATATATATAAATATAAGGTTATTTCACTATGTTTCACCTAGCAATTTTTATGAGAAAGTTTATGAGATCAAGAGAATTTCAAGAGAAACTCAAGGCATTTAAGAGTAGATTTATTCAAGATTTATTGCAGTGATCAAGATCCAATTTTCATGTCAAATTTTTCTTGTATCACGCATGTTATTGGAGATAATATGATGATGTAGGTTTCATGATCCATTTGAGCATTCAAAGCGCTGTTTCAAATCAAGTTTCAAGGTTCAAGATCCACATCCATTGCAGCCATTTCATGCAAGTTATAGATCTACATTCCAAGGTTTATTCAGGGGTTTGGTGCAAGAGCACCTTTGAGAAAATTTTGTCAATCAAAGTTGATGTTGAGTAGACTTTAGAATTTTTAGTCTTTTTGTTCAAATAAGGTCATGTTGACCATTTTTATGTTGTAAAGAGTCATGGTAGAGGTTATTAGGTGATTAGGTGGTTTGAATTGGGAAAATTTGCAAAAGATGAAAAGCTGTCATATTTGAAATATATATTTTTTTTAATTGAAAGTGTCAAGACACTATAATGTTATATTATATATAAATAGGATTATACAAAAACTAGTTCTAAAGGGCATACTGGCAAGAAAGAACCAGTAAGAAAACCTCCAATTATAGCCCAAAATTAAATACAATTTTGTTCAATTCTGAGACTTATAGAAAGCATGTTGATCGTTCAAAATTTAGCACTCAGAACCCAAAAAACCTACCCAAAAATTGACTTACAAAACCCATACTAAAGATCGAAGAAATTTTTTATACCCTTTACAATATTCAAAAAGTATCCCACATTTTTAAACAGAGCCCATACAATTTTTTACATTTTCATTGACTCTCCATTAACTAAATTTTCATCTTGCAATTCTAATCCCTCTACCAGTTGTATACCTCTCTTGAAGATCCTTCTACTTCAAACAAGAGCTCTATGGAATTTTAAATGAGATGTCAGCCTCAAATTAGCCATACTTGTATTCACCTAAACTCTATTGGAATTGAAATATTGTAAAGTTGCAAATTTTGTAATTTGTTAGAAGTCCAACAATCATGTTATTTCAAAAGATAGTTTAGGCAGTTGGGATAGTGGTTTTAGGAGGGAATGAGTATAAATAAGATTTTAGACTCATTGTGGAGGTTGATAGTAAAGTTTGTAGAAGTTTTGAGATCAATAAAATTTAGATTCCCCTTAAATTTCTGAGTTTTTCTTCTATATAGTGACATTTCAAAGAATTGTATGACCTGTATAGGCCCCATCTTGCTATGATTTAATTTGGAAGTTGAAGCAGGATGAATTTACTTTCTAATATTTGAATTTTGGAGTAGTTTTATTGAATTTAGAGAAATTTTAGGAGTTTTGACTAATTTTGCTTGTGTAAAATAGTTTTAAGGGTTTTGTAGGGTTAAATTTCAAAATGAACCCATTCCACCTTCTGTGAAGTCTATACCTTGGTGAAATGGGTGGATTCTATTAGTTTTAGGTGTGATCATATTGTTTGAGAGCAGGGGAGGTATGTAGTGGTGTGGGCTTGTTTCCCTAGTCTGGAAAGTGTGGATTTTTGAATGAAAGACAGTGGTTTGAGTAAGGAAATGTTTGTAATGGGTGATCCCACAAAGCTGGTTTACAATTTCTAGGAGATTCTAATTTTTGCTGAAATCACATATTTTTAGAAAATATAATGATTTAAGCCTTTAAAAGTTCCATTTAAAGCATTCCAATTGAAGAGGGTTTGATCAAACTACCTAAGATCAAAACCCCTTGGATAGAACCCCACTAGTTTTAAACCATAACTATAACAGAGTCTCCTTTACACCTATCAAAATGTTGATAAAAAGCCACTTTTGATTTACCTTTTGGGGGATCAAATGAATTCATTTTAAAAAAAAAATTGTAAGTATGTAGCCCTTATTATGAGCTTCCCAAAAATTATAATTTTAAATAAATTTAATTTTATTATTATATTTATTTTTTATTTCTTGTGAATGTAGGTTTTTCATCGAAAATGAAGCTCTCTCTTCTGCACATGTGGAAAAATAGAAGATTATCAAAAAAAAAATTGAAAAATATGAGTGCACTAGATATTGGAGTCCTTGATCCAAGAAAAATAAAATTGAATTTCGATACATACAAAAAAAGTTACGCATTGTACGACCCGCCTATGTCTGAATTGTAATTAGTTTGAC
>VDFB02141224.1:0-5000 GCA_007258455.2 Sequoia sempervirens
TTTTATACTTACTAAATGCTCCATTTGCATACCCATTTATGAAGTTCAGTATTTGGTCAATTTCATAGAATTTCCATTCACACTGTCTTATATCTTCAAATATTGACATCAAGACATACAATTACCGAAATCTTAACTCTGTTATTGAAATATTACGTTTTACCTTCATCTATAGATCAAAATACAAGTTAAAATCACCACGCTGTCATACAATTATAAATTACATACTTATTAATATTTTAAAAATTATATCCATGGAAAACATGGACCCTAAATTTTTTTTATTTTTTCTATTTTTAAACCAGAGTGACCTCGCAATAACATGCTCAAATGCTTAAAAAATAATGGACAAAATGAGATTTTTTTGGGCAGAATTGACTTAAACCAGAGTAACCTCACAATAACATGCTCAAATACTTAAAAAATCATGGACAATATGAGATTTTTTTGGGCAGAATTGACTTATGCAGCGGCCATTGAGTTTTTGGCTAGTTATTTGGCAATTAAATCATAAACCTGAAAGACTCACAAGTTTACCAAGTTCTTACAATTTTTTCAGCCATGGTTTGGACAACACAGAGAAACACCTAATGAGAAATAATTAGGAAACCCGAGTTAGAACTATCATTCTCATGTTCCTTTTTTTTTAGTATCATGTTACTTTTTTTTAACTACAGTTACTATCTTTTAATGCATGTTACAGTAACATGATTTTCCTTTTTTCTTCTTTTTTTTTCCCAATTTCTTAAATTTTCTGTGCTCAGCCATAATAGATGACCAACCATATCCCTAGATAAAGAATCTCTCTATTAAGTAGATGAAATATGTTTTTCCTAATATATTTAACACTTGAATGTGGAGGACCATCTATTCAAAGACCCAAGGCAAAGTTTGTTTGAGTATCATCTATCATAGTCTCATGTTGCTATTTTTTTAGTCTCATGTTGTGATTATGTAACTACCATTTGATTTTTATTTATTCCACACCCACTTAAGAGTAGGAAAACACATTTCTCTAGTTAGTATGTTTGTTAAGTACAAACTACAAGTACAGATGAGGGGCCGATTTACCACTTGCAATGTCTATATGAAATTTGAAACCTTCAACTTTCGCTAAAGGCATTCAACAAAACCAATAGAGCTGAAGCATTAACAATTCACAGAAAGTTGCAGACACAGTACCCATCATTTTTTTTCTTTCAGAATTGAATCCATTTCTTGGTAATATGCAATCATAGTTTTATGTTAGTGTAAAAATTTTCATTCTCATAAATAGGCTAAATGTAACTTTTTAGCTCCCATCCTAATCAACATACCTACTAGGCATATGAGACACCCATGTAAAATTCCATAATTGTAGCACTTATATTTGAAACTCATCACCAAGCTCAGGGATAAACACTGCCTTGCTAATTGATCTACAACAAGACTTACATCATTAATCTTGTTAGATTCCAATGGTTAGATCCTAGAGATTTGCTAATTGACCTACAACAAGACTTACATCATTAATCTTGTTAGATTCCAATGGTTAGATCCTAGAGATTTAAGAAATTATGGATAGATTTAAGCTAGCTTATTCTCATAAATAGGCTAAATGTAACTTTTTAGTTCCCATCCTAATCAACATACCTACTAGGCATATGAGACACCCATGTAAAATTCCATAATTGTAGCACTTATATTTGAAACTCATCACCAAGCTCAAGGATAAACACCACCTTGCTAATTGACCTACAACAAGACTTACATCATTAATCTTGTTAGATTCCAATGGTTAGATCCTATAGATTTAAGAAATTATGGATAGATTTAAGCTAGCTCACCCTGTACTGAAAAGTTATAGAGTACACAAGAAGCATAGCATACATTTTAGTATGATAACTACAATATACACATATACACATGTGTATATGTATGTATGTGTGGACATGTATGTGTATGTACTTGAGTGTACATACATGTACATGTGTACACAATATATGTAAATGCATGTGTATGTACATACATACATTTTTCCTAAATTTACATTTCTATAAATTCAAAATTGAAAACCCTAAATTTTTAGTTCACCATATGTACATGTACATGTATACATTCATGTACATAATGCATGTACATGTATGTGTACATATATATGCTTACATGTGTACATGTATGTATGTATTATATATACATATGTGTATGTGTGTATGTATGTATGCAAATTATGTATGTAAGTGTATGTGTGTATGCATGTATGTATGCATATATATATACATACATGTATGTGTGTATGTATGTACATGCATATATGTGTATGTGTGTATGTATGTATGTTATTATATATGTATGTGTATGTGTGTATGCATGTATGTGTGCATATATATATATACATATGTACGCGTGTGTGTCAATAGATACATATAATAATATTACATGGTACGTTTTTATGAGGATACGTGTTATTATTACGTGGTAATGTGCTTGAGGGTAATGTGTGTGCATGGAAGTAATGTGTGTGTAATGTGTGCGTGATGCGTGTGCGTATGTATGTTGTGCGTACGTATTTGTGTGTATTATGGACAATACGTACATGTATGTACGTAATAATACGTGGTATTTTGTACCGCACGTACGCAATATGATAACATCGTATTATCTACACATACCTGTATATAATACGTGGCGTAATACGTATTGCAATGCACTCCATGCGTACGTGTTGCGTACATACGCTGTATAATGCGTGTTGCGTATGTGCAATACGCACATGCATATATATACATGTACACATGCACTCCCACATACATACATGTGTACATACATACATACACATAAATGTATATATATGTACATACACAAATGTATTGAAAGTCTTAGATTTGGAGTTGTCAAATTTCTTATGTTATCTAAGTTGTTACAAAAGGTGAACTATTGAGTTAAGTTCATTGAAGAAGAAAATAAATTATATGATGAAATAAAGGTCATTCCATGCTTACAAGGCCAAGGTTTCTAATCAAACATAGCATTCCCGAGGCCTAAATTCATCTTTCATGAAAGAAAAAGATGATATCAAAGGAGATATTGTGCCTACAAAACATGTGTACAATGTTTATATTTTATTCCTAAGGAATTTATTTCAAAGAATTTTAGTTATTACTTTAATATGTTTTAAGTTATCAAAAAATTAAGGAAATGTTAACCTTTTTATTTAGTGTTTGATTTAAAAAATAATTGATTACAAAGAAAGGCTATATATGTGGCCAATTGTAATGAAGAGTATTTTTTTATTTTGATCTAATTTTAGTATAGAGTGGTTGAAAGGATAAATATATTTTTTCCATATTTATTCTTGGTTGCATATTACATGCATCTATGATTTAATAGGTTCACATAGAGATAGATATAAATTTTGAACTAGATCTCATTAGATACATTTAAATTTAAAAATGTTTTCTAGTTTTGAAACTTGAAAATTTTACATTTAATTTAAATATATATTTTTTTTTTAGTTTTGAAAAAAATCAATTTAAATTTGTTTAGTTCATCATGTAATTTTGTTTTAATGATATGCAGATCTCTATCTATTTATATATATCATGGCCGATGAGGGATCTCATCATTCCCCTCATTCTGAGCGAGAAGCTCAAACTAGATCAAATATATTTCGGGATAGTATTGCTAGATTAGACAATGCTCTAAAATGTTTAGAGCAAACAATTCACAACTCCCCCAATTTGGCTAATCGAGATAGATTAGTCACTATTAGACAGGAGATTATTAAGATGATCGAGACAATTCGATCATACAATCCTTATGATGAAATCAACATTGAGTAGTTTTATTTTTCTCTTGCCAGGAGTGTTACTAGCACAGTGAAACATAGAGAAGTTGCCAAATTAGTTTCAGGTGAAAATGTGTTATCCATATTCCCATTTTATAGAGGAAAAAATAAAATTAGAGGATATGTGGTTAGGAGGTGTGAAGATCCTCTTGTTGTGCCATTCATATACCCTAGATGGTTGGCAGCACATCATAGATGGCCTCACAATGACGAGCTGCCACTGTATTTTGTCAAACAGTTATATGCAGAATTTCATTTACATATAGAGGTGGACTACACATCTTATCCTGAGCATGCTAGCCAGGGTAAAGGCCATTTTTTTGACAAACCACAGTTTAGGCCTTCAAATTTTCCACCGCCTGTGGAAAAGAGGGCATTAGTTGGCCCAAACCTTTTGGTTTTACCAAAACATTTGAAATTGGCCACAACAGGGGAGGCAGCAATAGGCTCCACTCAAAGTCAGATTTTTTATAACATTGCCTCTATTACGATGCAGATTGATCAAATTTCATCTGATCAAGTTGGTAGATACTTATTACACCCACAGATCAACCTTCCTCCCACTGAGGCTACATCTGCACCGTATGATCCATTTATTAGTGTCGATCTACCTACTCTTGCAGATGTCGAGCATATGACCCACACGACTCTGCGTAATACGTGTAGACTCTCAATTTTGGATTTACTAGCAACATATCAGGTTATCAGTGAGGACCATGGGATTGCTCTTGAAAGGGTACCAGACTTTATTAGACAACGATATCCTCATACACATACGAGCCACGGGGTGGAAAATGCAGCTCAGGATATTCCACATCAGCCTACAGGATCCCATGTGCATCATGTTTATATTGATCCTTTAGCTTGTCCAGGTAGTCGTCAGGATGTTACAGGTCATGTTGAGGCTACTGCGACACCTAATCCTATCCATGGGACATATAGTCGGCTTCTTTTTTCCACTGATATTGTACATGCTACAGAGCCCCCTACGATGTCTTTACATTCTCGTGATCTTAGTGACATTGGTAGAGCCATCAAGCAGGCACGACAGGTACTTTCAATTTATAATTTAAATACATATATAAAATTGTGTTCTAAAAAATTATGTAATGCATTTTAAAAACTTCTAGTTGTTTAACTCTTGATTGAAATTGTGTACTTGAAAATTTTAAGC
>VDFB02141224.1:7500-14713 GCA_007258455.2 Sequoia sempervirens
CCAGATGATCATTGAATGTCGTGCATTAGTAATGTATAAAAAATAAAGAAAACTAGAGACAACATTTATGTCTAGATTCTTCACCACTCAAACACAAAATCAACTAGATAATTATATAAGTTTGTGGAGTTGAATTTTCAAATTAAATGAATGATTCATGTGAACTTAAGAATTCCATGAAAATTTTAAATTTAAATGCAAAATTGGAACATAAACTAGGTTTTGGACAAATTGTTGCACGTATGAAAATTTTAAATTTAAATGCAAAATTGGAACATAAACTAGGTTTTGGACAAATTGTTGCACGTATATATATATATATATATAATATATTCAATCTATCTCATGTATATTAGTGGAGTTGAACAAATATTTAAATTCAAAGATTTGAAAGTGAAAGTTTAACAATTCCATGTCAAACATAAAAATACAATCAAGGAATCTAGAGATGATATAAAGGAATTTCTAGAGATTCTTGAGTGAACTTAAAGAATGAACCATGTCCAACATGTAAAAATGCAATTGGAAATTTAGATGATTTAAAGGAATTTAGGAAAAATGTAAATGAAAACATTGTTAAAGTCACTAGGTTTTGTATCAAGCATATATATGATCTAACATACATGTCACATTCTAAAAAAAAACCCATTCTAAATCATGTCACATGTCCAATCAATACAAATATATATTATAGATCTAGAGTCATAAATGTGTACATATATCCAAAAAACAACTTAAAGCTCCTGGTACATAAAATTTGGATCCTCTCTATCTTTAATTATCTTTAAAAAAAATCATGATCTTCAATAGGAAACCTCCAGTTTTTTTTGGCACGTCCTCTTTTAGGTAAAGTTTCTAAATTTATTTTTGTTGCCAAAACTAAGTGACTATAATGTAGAACCTTTTGTCATGGCCTATAATCAACAAAAATAATACAATTTTTATCTATCTTTTTTTGTTGATAATATGTGCCTTCAATAACAACTGATCCAATGGGATACTCTTGTCCATCACCATCTGTCATCGATTTGACCAATTTACTTTTTGGTTGCATACATCTTAGTAGATAGTAATCTACACCTTCCGCATTTTTACGATCTGCAACTACAGCGAAAATATCTCTTGTACACACACCACATATATACATAAAGTAAATTATACATTTAAGTTGTAAAAATTTATATTTTTTATTTGAAACTTACTTAAACATAGAATATATATATATATATATATAAAAAAATTTAAATCTTGATTTTAACTAAATTAATCAATTTCCATACCTGTAACAACTAAATCAGATACACGTTTGTAATCAACTGAATATAGTGGATCGTAGACATCGACATTGTCATCTTCAGCAAAAGGAGGCATTGATATTAATTGTTTCATTTCCCATTGTGAAACATACCCATCTCTAATATTCTCACATTGATCAATATTTGCATTATCCTCAATGCAATCAATACAAAAACATGATTTTTCTCTCACATTAATTGCATAAGGCCTACTACTCCCCATTGTCATGATTTGATGCAGATTTCTAATACCATGAATTGCTTGACAATTATAAGGATTTGATCAATCAATATCTGTTTAAATTCAAACTTGAAAATCCAATTTGAAATCATGTATGTACTTGAACTTTGAAATTCAAATTTTTAACAAATTTTGACTAGACATGTACCTGTAACTTCCCAAAAATACCGTGTGTTGTATGTTGAGTCGCGAGCTGAAAAATGACTTTTGCACCATTCAACAATTTCATTTGCATTCCGTATGGCATTACCTACAAGCTACACACAAGTTGGCATAATTTTTCACTTATTACTTTCAAGGAACTTAAAAGAATTTAATTTGGTTTTTAAATATATATATCTAATCTTTTAAAAAATATCAAGCTAAATTGGACATATATATATGGTGAAAACTCTACATACCGACAAGTTCATGTTGATGAAGTGCACACTTCACACATGCTTTTGCTCCATCGTGCTCTCCTTTTCCATGTCCACTCTCATAAAAATTCCACAAAAATTTGGTGTTTCGTCTAGCATGTTGACTGCTTAACCAAACAAAGGCTTTTGCAAACTTAAATTGTCCTCTGAAGTTACAAATAATTAAACACTTGAAAACAAAATTAGCTTCAAAAAAGTAATTATATATATAGATTTAAGAAATCAAACAATTTAAGTCTCAAAGTTAAAAGTAAATATAAATTAAAAAATAATAATTTAAAAAACAATGTACTTACCAGCACATCCATCAGACCATATCCAGTGTTGTTCTTGATTTATGCCACATCGTCTTAGGTCTTCAAAAAACATTTTGAAACAATGAGCTACATAGCTTCTATCATGATTTGTATCATCATTGATATAAAAGTGAACCTCTTTGACGATAATTATATCATCTTTGCTACTTTCTATTCCATCGACCACTAACTCTGCATGCCTATAGCAAACTTGCACGAAGATTGCAACTTGCTCTAAATGATAATATTGACTTTGGATCTCAGTTTGACGACTAAATGTATAGTTCTCAAAGAAATCTACAATAGAGAGAATACAACCTGGTAGAAAACAATTCTTTGAATAACGAAATTGCTTAGCTTGCCATCTGGCACCATGACAATGTTGGATATGTGGATATATGACATTGTGAAATTTACTCATGAATTCATTGTAAGGCAATCCACTCTCTTTGAGAACAAATTTTTTGGCCTCAACTCCTGACTTCGTTAAGTATGTCTCATATTCAAATCTCTTCCAAGTAACTTGCATTTCATTATTGTCAACATGTAAAAGATTCTTCAAATCTCCACAATCATTACATACATTTTTTATACATTGAACATTGAATTCATCCGAATTTTCTGATTTTTCACATAGAAGAGACTTCACAAATTGTGTTGTGCTTCCAAGGATGGCTAAATTTTGATCAATTACTGCCATAACTTTTCTATATGATTGTAGGTGTAGATCAAATTCAACATGATTTTGACAAAAAGTTTCACGTACTTTATTTATATGTACAAATGATGGTCATAGTGTATCAAACATTCTTTGACAAATCTTCACATTTGGAAATTCTTGTTTAAATGCTTCAAAAAGTTCACTTTGTGTTTTATCTATAAAAAAAATTGGATGAGAAATTTGTGTACCATCATCACCTATTATTTGTATAATATCCCTTCTATTGGAAGAAACATGAGAGTGGGTGGTCCAATATTCAACTACCTGTTTCTTTACCTCTTCTGAAATTCTATCTTTTTGAGGAACCCTACAAATATTTACCCAATTTTTCTCAATTTTTCCATCTATTTCATTTCTCTTTTCAATATACCTTTTAACAGTTCTCCTAGAAACATTTAGTAATTCATAAATTGCTTGAACTTGTCTTCTATGTGATAATTTCTTACTAGAAATTACAGTCATCAACACTCTACGTGCAACACTTAAATCACTAGATTGACTCTTCTTTTCAATACATTCTAATGCTTCTTGCAGGTTTTCAACAATTGTTTGTTTTAAATCTGATGACTTTTTCCCATTATCAACCCCTAACAACTCCAAAACATGGGTCATTTCTTTTCGTCTAAATAACTTTGCAACTAACTGTGCTCTTCCAATTAGAGATTTCTCTTCAAAAAATTCATCCCATATTTTTTTAGAGTGTACTTTTAATGTGCTTTCAGATAACATATCTTCAGATTAAATATTATTGAAAAGAGAATCTTCATCCATCTCCATCAGATTTTCTATACCATAGTCCAAAAAAATTATATTAGTACTAGGTTCAATTTGTTCTTGTACCTGTACGTCACCTTGATCATCAATATTTTCCATGGGTTGTTGTTCAGTAGATGTTCCTTCATCCTCTTTTCTCTTTCTTTGTCTTACTCATGCTTGATCATACTTCCTCGATCTAGTCCTTGAATTTGCCATCACAAATTACACTCAAATTTGAATTCGTGCCTACATTCAAATTTGTACACACATGATCTTTCCATGAAACATGTACAGGTAATATTGCATAAATATTTTAAAAAGCTTGTAACTAGATGCAAAACATAAACATAAAATATTTAAACAAAAGTCTTTAATAAACATAAACATGCAAAACATAAAATATTTTCAATTGAATAATAGATACATGTGTATAAAATTCTATATAATTCTCAAATAAAATTATATATAATTCTCTTGAAATAATTCTTTATAAATATATAATTTTACATAAGAGACACTTAAAATTATATATAATTCTCAAATAAATAAATAAAAAATAAACTTCTTGATAATGATATCTTTGATGTTTTTTATATAAATTTACTAATTTCATAAGTATGCTAATTTTATGTATATATATTGGAAATAAAAGTAAAGGCAAAGGTAAATTTAATAAAACATAGGTATTTAAGGAGGACATGTAAGAACAAGAATGGAAGAACATAGAATTGGTGATCAATAATAATGAAATCTAAGAATTTAAATAGTGAAAACAACAAATGCATTCATATTCAAACAATTTTTAAATAAATAAAATAATTGTTCAATAAATAATGTAAATAAAATAAAATAATCTTCTTTCTATATAATTCTTTATAAATATATTTTTACAAATATTTCTTTGATGTTAATATTTTAATAAAAAAAAATAGTGAAAACAAACTTCAAATGCATTTTTCATAAAAATATAATCAATTAAATAAGTTGAAGAATCGGCCATACCTTAAGGTACCTCTATTGTCCAATTTTAGCTTTTGTGAAATCTGTTTTTTGAGTGTAAGCCAACTAAATGTGAGAGCCAGGCCTTTTTAACTTGTGAAAATAGTGGAATATTTCAAAATATTTTATTTATTTTGAATTTTCTTGAAATTTGAGAAATTAGAAAGAAATTTTTTTTTATTTAGGTCTTTGTCGGTCGATAGGTTTTGAACTATTTTATTTTCAGCCAGAGCGGTCTAAATTTAGAATGTTTTAGGCCATGAAACCCAACTTCTTGGTCCCAGAAACCCTCGGCGAAGAAATGCCTGGTTCTGGCAACCAATTCATCATTTCTCAAAATTTTCTGAAACATTCATCTTTGACAGAGTATTTCTCTAGTCAGATTGATCTTTCTGCAAAAACTAAAAATGCCCTTTTAAAGAGCTCAAAGTGTGGAATCCAAATATATATTTTTTATAATATTTTGATTAGTTTTATTATATTTTATTTTTAAAATAATGCAAGTAGGTTTTTAAAATAAAAAAGGAGGTTGATTAGATATTAAAAAAAATAGTAAAACTTATTAAAAAGGAATTTGAAATCTTATATGGGGCACAAGAGGAAGGGAGTCTACTTCAAAGGTATGTTTGAAAATGATTAAAAAATTGAAATGCAGGTCTATGAAAACTATCAAATTCTGAAATATTTGACTTTAAAACGTTATTATGAGAAAAATATACATCAAAATGTTATTTTTTTTCCATGCACAAGATATTGAAATTACCTATTTGGAAAAAAAAAGGGAGAAATGAAGTTTTTTTCAATTTGTTTCTTAACAGCCCGTGAAGTCACTCTTTTATGAAATTTTCAGCATTCCAAAATTTGTCCTTAAATTGATAAAAACATAATGAAAACAATTTTTTTTAAAAAAATTAAAATTACAGGAATAAACTACACCAAAAGTTCTACACTTAATTAGTTTACACAATTTTGAAATTCAAAAAATAAAGACCACTTTTATGTGGTCGAAGTTCATAATTTTTTTTGCTATTAGTCGATTCCTTTATAAAGTGTGACACAGGTTTGTGCTTTTACCCGCATATCATCCATCCATACATGAAATAAAGTGAACACATCACATCATAAATCATGTGTATCTGTATCATATATATATATATATATCAAAAAAATAATGTCATGGTAAAAAATCTAGATCAGTGTATGAACATCGATCAAAAGTACAATATCCACGAGGCTATCAAAAAGGAGCCCATGAATGTATATCTGTGATAAAGAATAGTGGAAAAATCAAAAGGTGTCTATACATAATAGCTAGCCCTGATGGCTGCTATCCTCTCCAACCTACCTCTCAAGCTAATCCTCTGCTTGTCGTCATACGTCACTGCGCTATGAAAAATCTAGTTGTCTCGGTGTTGTTGGTACATCACGATGATAATGCTACCTATAATATGCAGCCTTTGTAACTACCTCTTCGTACAAATGCGCTGACACTGTCCAACCATGAGTGGCCACCATCATCGCCTCAATCTATTGGCATTAAGCAACCTCCTGGTCTCTCTCTCCCATCACAACCTATACTCGCTATAACACCTGATGTCTCTTAGCTGTGACCACAACCACCTGCTCCCATCCTTAAGAATATCATTGCATAATCTCATCACTGATGAAGAATATCGGGTATCATGATTGAACAAGCTAAAACTACTGGATGAGTGGCACCTAGATGCTCTGAATCATTTGCAAGTCTACCAAAACCATCTCAAGCGAAGCTACAACAAGAAGATCAGGATTCATACCTTTCAATTCGAAGAGCTTGTGTTGAAAGAAAATCAAAAGAATGTGCCAAAATCGGACAACAAGGGAAAGTTTGAACCTAATTGGTTGGGACTTCATCATCACAGCAAGGTATAAATTAGGAGCATATCAGTTATCTACACCCGAAGGTGTACCTCTGCAGGAGCCCATCAACAGCTCCCATCTCAAAAAGTTTTATGCCTAAAACTATCAAGGTGTAAATCCAAAAATAAAAAAAAATCAAAAAATCAAAAATCAAAAAAAAATCAAAACAAGGATTGAAAACAATAAAAAAAAAAATTGTCCTCTAGTGAAAACCACTTCGGTGGCGCTTTGGGAAAGTACCTTGGTGAAAACCTAGAAAACAGGTACCTCATGTAAATAAGCAGTTTCCATCCACCACGATATCTATCAGCTTGTTCTGCATCATTCATCCATCACACTTTCATACCTCCATCCATCACCCATCCACGTCTGCATCATAGCTTGATCCTGTGTTTGTATCATGATCCCTCCTAGAACTACTTGGCACATCCCTAAGGTCAGTTTGTCCTACCTATATTGGAGTATTCTATTGCATCATGTTGGGGGCATGTTTCTTATACCTACATTGGATCAGATTTGAATATATTCTTGAAATCTTCCTATCAAAAAATTCAAAAACATTCAAAAAATCAACAAATCCAAAAGCA
>VDFB02141225.1:0-16664 GCA_007258455.2 Sequoia sempervirens
AATTTCCATGTTATGTTTAGGGGAGTGGCTATTTGTAAGGGCCGACACACAAAGTGGTGTCAGGGTAACTTACAAATAGTTAACTAAGTCAGTGATAATTAAATGACATAGTAGTTAGATTTAAAACTTTTAATAAGATATTCATGCCTCTCTTATGACTCTTGAGCTACCACAGTCATGAGTATAAGATGAGAAGGCCTGGAATGGAAAATCGGTGTCTTGTTCCTTTAAAAGACATTCGATTCCGCAACAGTATGCAATAGGGGCCGGGTTTCGTAAGAGGTTACCGAGGCCCAGGATTGAGGCGAGAACCTAGGAAGAAACGCCAAGGTAACCTTTGCATCGTTGTGATGACACTCCACCTAGAATAACAGATTACCCTTGTATTTGTAGTAAATTCAATTGTCTAAATCTGGAAGCAATGTAACCATTAGATTGTTTTGTACTAGTGTCTAGGATTATTAGATTAGGTCTAGGTAACCTTATTACTATCTCCTAGCACGGGGGGTGGACCTACGGGTACCCCACATGGTTGGAGTGGAATGTGCAGCTTGCCTCCGTTGAAATTCCCCGATTAGCAATCATTGAGGAGCTTCATGGATGGAAAGCTCGCATATGGAACCTTCAAATACTTCTTCATTGTAATTTTGTAAATTTGTATTGTAAATACATCCCTCAAATGTTGTGAGGTGATCTTTTGTAAAATGTAATTATTATTTGAACTACCTCATCATATGGATGAGTATTGTATATGTGATTAAATGCAATGTAAGAAAACAAGTTTGTACTTTATTATATGTTGAATGGAAAATTTCAACATTGCAGCAATGTTAATTAATATGTGCAATGCGAAATACATAAGTCACTTATGGAAAACTCAAAGTAGTGTAATGTCGCATAGCTTAATGAATGTATGCAACTAATTAACTTAATAATTAAACTTTAAAAAAAAAATTATTACACCTTTATTACACTATTGCAACATTCTTAGGTTATTAAGACGGGGCATTACACTTTTAATTATATCATGAGAATAAAAAGTAATATGAGGATATTTTTTGGTTGGGCCCTTACAAGGGATAACATCTATCATACCCTCAAGTTCATCCATGGGACTAATTTGGGTAAAATTTTGAGTAATCATGTTGTTCATTATTCATATCAATGTTCATCACATGATTTTTTGAAGGTTCACTGGCTTTGACAAATGAAACATTTTGTTTAGGAATAGGTTTGGTAAAAAAAATTAAGTTATGATTAGGAGGTACATTGGAATTATTTCCTTGATAATTGACACCTGCAATGGACAAACAACCAAAATCCATGAGGTCTTGAACTAAGTGTTTGAGATGCTTACATTGTTTAGTGTCATGTCCATTTTGTTGATGAAAATGACAATAAGCATTTGGTTTAAAACTCTAGGTGGTAAAGTCTTGGTAGCATCAAATGGTTTAACGGTAGGAAAAGTGATCATCTATTGTTGTAGTAGTTGATTCATTGTGTTATGGATTGTATTGGGTAAAGGGGTAAATTGTCTCTTCAGGTCCTCATAGGTAAAGGGAACAACTGCTTTAACAATAACCATTTGATTAGGCACTAGTTGAGTTGGTTGTGGTGGAGGTGAATTGACTTGTAAAATCCCTCTATTTGGTTTTCTAAATTTTTGCACATTGTTCAAGTTGTTGTGTTTAGACTTCTCAACTCAGTTAGAAGTGGACTGTGAGTCATGACTAATAACTGAGTTGTGATAGTTACAAAGGGTAATGCACAAATGCATGAACAAAGGAAATTTCATCATAGTCAACTTATCCTGAGGTGAGTGTGCAATATTTGATAAACATCTTTTGAAGATGTGAATCAAGAATTTTGACATCTACTTGAGCAAACACTTATTGATAACATCAAATGAAATTAGTTACTTTTTCATCTACATTTTGTTTACATCTCATTAAATCAGCCATTGTCTTTTTGGGAGTCATAAGGACTTGGAAATGACTTATAAAGGCGTTCACAAGTTCATTAAATGATTAGGTAAGTTTAAGAACCACTCCAATGCAGTGTCTTTTAAGGTCCTAGGAAAAAATTTGGCTAATAGTTTATCATCAAGGAAAAAATCACTGCATAATGTTGTATAGGCATTGACATGATTACTAGGGTCTCCTTTTCCTTTGCACTTCTCAAACCTAGGCATCCAAATTCCTTGTGGCATTTGTGTGCTTAAGATCTCTAAGGATAATGGGATACTATAGACATGATATGTGGGTGGAGCATTTTTACTTTGTCTAATGGTGGATATTTTTTGTTGCATGGAAGAAACAATGTTAAAGAGTTGTGTAATGAGGGGATTGGTGTAAGTGGTATGAGGTGGAAGATAAAATGGTGATGGAGTGTATGTAATGTTAGGAAAAGTGAAGGGGACACTAAGAGGGATGAAGGTGGAAGAGGGAACATTTAAGGCCACAAAAGAACTAGGAATGCTAGTTGCAATAGCAAAAAGAGTCACATGACTAACCTGCTGCATGGTTGTTGTAACTTGAGGAGAGGTATAGGTGGGGATGGAGGCTACAGTTGGAGGAATGTGAGATCCTCCTTGGCTAACCATAATATTTTTTGGTTGAGAAATGGAAGGAACATGTCTTTTGTATATCTGAGCAATTATTTTCATAACTTGTAAGCCATCATCACTTCCAATCAAGTGATGAAGGTTTTCTATGGTAGTTATGGTAGTTATAGAAATGTTTTCAAGGGATAAATCTTGTTGTAAATATGAAAAATCCTCATGAATACTAATGAATTTATCTTACAGAATTTGATTAGTTTCTATGTCAACAAGCATTGTATGTAAAGGTAAAGGTATACTAGTGGTAGTATCCGTACCTAATGCACCATTGTCCATACCAAGAGTCCGAGCTCTTGAGATCCCAAGGTCCACAATGAAAGTGTTATCATGGGAAGCCATGATTTTAGAACTTCGTCTCACTAAAGTATTATCAATAGGGCACCAAACACTCACACAAGTACCACAAAATATGGGGTGAACACAAATGAAAACTAGGAATAAAAAAATTCTAATGATAGAAACAAGAATACAGTAATAAAAAATAGAAATGCAGGAAATACTATGAAAATGCCAGAAATTTGAATGCAAAAAATGTAGCTGGACTAATTCACCCAGAATGGTGAATGAGTCTCCGTATGATATTTTTTATGTTTTCAAAACATTTAAAGTGATTTTAATGATTTTCAAATGAAAAATGAGGATGTAAATGCAAATTTTTAGTTTTTTAATGATTTGATATGCAAAAATGAAGTTTATATGATTCTATCACTAATACAATTTTAGAAAACCTAGGATGCAAAAACAAAATACAACCTAAATTAATGTTGTTGCAAAGTTAATCTAGGATGCAAGATGAAATTGAAATAAAAAATATAAGTGTTCAAAATGCATGTTCACCAAAATGAACCATCAATTTTATGGTTTCTATGGACTTCTCTTGCACTCTTAGGATCTTTCACCTAAAAGGAGCAAGATAGAACCCTAAAATTGAGGTGATTCACTCAAATAAATGAATACAAGATGGAATTATGACTAAATTCAATCATCTAAAAGAAGCTAAGTTATGAAATTGATTGATTATGAATGCAAAACTAATTAAATATGCAATGTTTGAAAACATGGTGAGGTATGCAAAAATGAAATAAAAACATTAACTAATGCAAACTGAATTAAACCAAGTTTAACAAAGTGCACCTAAAATTTGATTACTAATCTTGGAAGGTTCTAGAAACTAGTAGAAATCGTCGTAAATAATCAATGGGACTCATTTGCCATTGATGGCGAATTAGTCCTCCTAATGGTAAAAACACTTGAAACTGCTCTCCAACTATCAGGAACTGAATTCTGACAAAATCAAAATTTTCAACCCTCAAGTGGAACTCATTCACCACTTATGGAAAATCAGTCCTCCAAAAATATCCAAATCCAAAGGTCAATTCTATAGGTCCAACTCTACACTTGTCTTCTTATCAAGTTGACAGAGTCAAATCTATAGAAAATAGGTTGTAGGTTGTCTCGAAGCTTGAATTAGGGTTTAGTTTACTTGAAACACTTTTTTTACTTGTTGAACACCTTTCAACACCTATTTTCTTGATAAATCAGCATACAAAAGTCTACAAACACACATGCAAAAGGGGGGAAATGGTTAAGAGTTAGAGTATTAGGATTTTCCTTTGTCAAATCCCACTTTGGTAATCAAACCCTTAATAAAGAAATGAAATGAAATGAGAAGGGAATGATCAATAAACAACATGCAATTGTCCTAAACTCACCAAAAACCTTGTTGTAAAGCCCAGCATATGTGAATAAATTAGATCGAAGATAATTTCTGACAAATTGCTTGATCAAATGATGTAATGATGCTTGATTGGATGAAATAGATTGAATGCAAGGATGAATGCTTGAATGTATTAGGTGTAAAATGGGTAGAAAAAAACTTATGCCCTAATAACCCAATAATAAAACATCACAGGCCAACATAAGATCTTTTTGAATAAAAACCTGAAAGAAATTTTTAATTATTTTGAATTCGGAGCCAAGAGGGAATCATTCACCACCAATGGTGAATGGGTCCCACTTAAGGTTTATAAGTGGGTGTCAAGAATTGATTTGCATTTAATGTTATTTGTCAGGTTTATGTAATAAAAACACTTTAAATAAGTCCTGAGTGCATAAAGGTCAAATAAAGCAGACAAGAAAGGTGTAATAGTGATAACAAGCCTAGAAAAGTGTGGAAATCTTATTACAAGACTTTACAAATGATTTTGAAACAGGACTTGATAAGGAATAAAAAGGGAATATTTAGATGAATTCATAATGAGAAAGTCTAGAAAAGTGCAGTAGAAATGTGTCACAACACTTCAAGAACACCCTTCACAATACACCATAACTCTGACATTTAGGACTTAATGTAAATGCATGCTTGGCATTGCAACATTAAATCAAAGGAAAAATAGACCAAGCATTGGCCAGGAGAGAGACATTTAGGTGAGCCAATAGTGGCTTACAATTTCATGGAGGAAGGAAAACTAAGAAAAAAATGACCCCATGGCAAAAAGTTTTAGGGGTTTGAATGAACCAACACATTCGATTGAACCAAAAAGGGGTTCGGTCAAGACATTTAGGGTGAAGCCATAATAGTGATTTACAATTTCATGGAGGAAGGAAAATTGAGAAAAAATGACCCCATGGCAAAAAAAAAAATTTAGGGGTTTGAATGAACCTACACGTTTGTTCCACTGAAAAAAGGGGTTCTCTTCTAGAACTCCCACTTAGCTAACCCCTTTCTCCCTAATCTTTGATGCTTTGAAGCCTGCATTGAGGATGAAATAGAAATTCACAAACCCAACTGAATCGTAGTCCCTGAATCCAGCCATCCAATGAATATAATTTTAATATGTTTCTAGTTTTATTATGTATTTGTTTTTTTAGTTTTATTAAACATAGTTTTCACTAAATGAAGGTATTTGTCCTCACGTGGAAAAATAGAAGGACATCAAAAAAAATTTGAAAAATATGAGTGCACCGGGGAGCATTGAAGTCCTTGTTGAATTTTGATAAATACAAAAAAGCTATGTGTTATACGGTCAAAGTATGTCCGAATTGTCATTGGTTTGACTTCAAACTTGACAAAAGAAAAAAAAATATTCAAAAAAAAAAAACTATCTAACCAAGTGAAACTATATATCTAGAGTTACAAATCTAAATTGAAAACAATTAGAATTTTATCCTTCATGGAAAAAAAAAAAAATTATGCATTATTATATGATGTGTCACTTTTTAAAAATGTTGTTTTCTGAAAAAAACCAATTTTGTGGGAGATGGAGAAAGAAGTGCAATCTGATTCCAAAAATTTTGAAAAAAATAATTTTAGAATCTATAGACAAAATGTGGCGAGGCTCTACTTTGCATCATCTTCAAATTCCTCACAATTTAGCCGCTATAGGTGCCCGAATGTAAAGATTTAGTTAAAAATAATAAGTTTAGTGTCCAGTTTGGCCAAAAATTGTAAACCACTATTGTGGGATCACCCTATGTTAGAGGTCTCTCCTTTTTATTAAACTTGTAATGCTAGTTTAGTAACATGTGTCACACAAAGCTATGGAAAAAAATATTTTGTTTCAATATATTAAAAATAATAACTATTTTAAATTTGGTTATTATTCATT
Source organism: Sequoia sempervirens (assembly GCA_007258455.2). Taxonomy (NCBI): domain Eukaryota; kingdom Viridiplantae; phylum Streptophyta; class Pinopsida; order Cupressales; family Cupressaceae; genus Sequoia; species Sequoia sempervirens. The sequence goes on from VDFB02141225.1 coordinate 6,229, forward strand.
AATTTTAAATTTATTTAATATTTAAATTTTTTGGAAAAATATTTTATAAGAATAATGATACATAAGTATTAACGTGTTAAAATATTTTTTAACAATAAAAATATCTTCATCAAAATTTGATTTGAAAGTATATAGATAGTTTTCTAGATATTTTTCATAGTGTGAGTCAACTTTTAGGTATCAACTATCAAATGTTGCATTCATTTTTTTAAAATTTTAGAGCTTCCTATTTTTTAAAATAGGAATAATAAAGTCCTTAAAAATATTGCAAGCCACCAAAAATTATTTAAGCTTAGATCACGTGTCTTGAATATTTCATTTAATTTTATTTGTAGTATCGAAAAAGGTATTTGTTTTTCACACTTAATTTGGGAGAAATTAATAATAATATGAGCCTAATGTTGGCTTGATTTAGTGTTGTAATGTGTTTTACACATTCACATTAAGTTTAATCCCCCTTTTAATAAAATGGACTTAATTGTGTCTTATTTAGGGTGATGTAAAGTGTATCTTTACACTTTCACACTAATCTAGGGCTTTATTAATTAAATGAGGTTAATTGGCCCCTTTAATTCAAATCCAAGCCTAATTAACTATAGATTCTATGGGATAAAACTAAACATTCATAAATAATATTACACAACGCTTAATTTTTGATGGTGTGTTTCCTAGGTTAGTGACCTAGGACCCATTCTCCGCCTGGCTAGAGGGTCGTCACTAGGTCCTAGGACCCTAGTTTTACATAACATTTAACATCACACAAAGTGTGTCCTCACTAAGTGTGTTAGGACCTATTCTCCCTATGGTGAATGGGACCGCACTTAACCCTAGGACCCCCCTTGGAATATGTTTTTGGTAGTATTTTAATGATTTCAAATCCTAGATCTGATGTTTCTTGTATTATTTACATTTCAAGAATTAAGAGTAAGATAAGTATAAATACATGGTTATTTCATATACTTTCATCCTAAGAATCTAATATTTCATGTATTCAAGTCCTAATAGAAAACTTATGATCAAAAGAGATTTCAAGACCAAGTTCTAAGGAACTCAAATGAAAATTCAAAGGAGATTATTGCAGCAATCAAGATTCATATTGTTGGAAAAATGAGGAAGATTGACTATCTCTACAATTTTTGTGTTGTCACTGATGTCACCATGTTGTGATTACAAGTTTAAGACTGTGGTTGATCCAGTATTCGTACTACTCCGTTTGGTATTCTTGTCTACACTCCTCCATAGTCAATATATATTTCTCATGGTTTTGGGAAATTGCTTATGATTGTTGAAAGCATACATGTTCAGAATATTACATACTCTAGTGCTCATACAGTGTTCTGGTAATGAACTAAATGTTTATTGATTTTCACTTGAAGTCTATTCTTGGCCGACTTCTTTTGGTAATTATAAAATGATGAATTAATTTTTCTATGCCAATATATGTGCGACCTATCCTAGGTATATGCCACCTTGATATAGCATGCTAGAAGGTTGAATTACTTCTTGGACTTATTTTTTGGATGATTGAAGCTAACTGTTATTATTTTTGGTAAATATGATGTGCATCTAACTAGGCCAACCTGATTGATGCTTATGGATAGATCAAGTATATATATGCAAATTTTGAATAGGCTTTGGGATGATGAAGAAGAGCGAGTGAGTAAGAAGTGTGATTGATGAAGCAGTAGAAAGTGTGAAAGTGAGAAAATATAATGAATTGTGTCAAGTTAGTACATTGAGCATCACTGGAACTATATCAACACTTGTTGGGTGCACTATTCTTAGTTCATTTTGGTTGTAAGGCCTTCTTTTGTTCTATAAATATTTTGTAGGAAGTGAGCCTCCTTGTAAGCAGTGAGCTTTTGTATTTGGAAAATGAGTCCTTTTTGGGAAGTGAGCCCTTGGAAGTGAGCCTTATAATTTTCTATTCTAGAACAACTTTATATTGTGAGTTAATCCTTACCGTGGTTTTTCCCTCATTGGGTTTTCCACATAAAATCTGATGTTTAGGGTGTTATATTGCTTTTTGTTTTGTATTTATTGCTTATGCTTAATAATGAAACAATGCATTTCTGGAATGGATATGTGTTGGAGTTTTAAATTTGAATGTCTATGACAATTGATTCACACCCCCTCTTAGTTGTCATGCATCCTTTAAAAATTGGTATTAGAGCCTTGGTTTCTTGGTGAAGAGATTAACCACTTGAGGTGCACCCTAAAGATTGATTAGATGGATGATAAAGGAGAGCTCCGGACTACTCTTGAGGATCACGACAAAGTGGAAAAGAAAATAGAGCTCACGAAAGAAAAATCTTGATGATGTAAATGAATGTGTTGGAAGTTGAAAGAAAAACTAAAGAAATTCAAGGAAAGACACAGAGAAGTAATTGAACCAATGAAACAAGAGATCATTGGATTGAAGGTGACAGTAGAAAAAATTAAAATAATTGAAGAATGTCTCAATAAAATGGTACAGAACAAAGATGATGAATGCACTAAACTCAATATGAGGTGGTGAACTGAGGATTGAACTAGAGAAGGAAAATTAATGTGAAAATAAGTTCAAATCTAGCTCCAATAAGCTTAAAGAATTGATTTTTAGACAAAAATCAAGTAAAAAAAAAGTTGGTTTGGGAAATGGTGTAGGTGAAAGTTCTAAGGGAAATAAAATGACTTAGAACAAGGGTAAGTAGAAGAGGAAGTTTGCAAGATGGCATATGAGACAACCTAATACACAAAGGTATCCCTCTTTCAATGGTACATGTTTTTCTTGTAATATATATGGTCATAAAGCAATAAAGAGAAGAAGTAGATGAATCAAAATCAATTTTCTAGCTCTTTCTCTGGATAATGTTTTTCATGCAAGAAGTTTGGACATAAGGCTATTGAGTGCAGATATTAGGTCAGTAGGATGATGATGAATAGATTTCTTGGAGACATAATGAATCAATCTGTTAATGGCTACTACTATACATACAACAAATTTAGACATAGAGAAAATTAGTGTAGGTTGAGAGGTAATGGATGTTATACTAATCACAAAATTGTTGTCTACTATAACTATAATATAAACCTAGACATATCTCAAAGGTTTGCAGAAGTAAGAATGGAAAGTAGTCTACTCTGGTAGAGAAGAATGGTCCAATAAAGAAGATTGACAAGGAAGAGGTGAAATAAGAGATGAATAAGATATGGAAAAAGAAAGAGAATGAAGAAGAAGAAAATCCTAAAACTACTTATGTGTTTGTGCTCTCTTCTAGTAAAAATGACTTATTCAGCAATTAGGTCTAGCATGGCCTTAGGGGGAGTATTATCAGAAAAATTATAAAACCCCCTATTATATGGCATGTCAGAGGATGACATGAGGATGGAATGTGAAAAATGAATATTCAAATGTTTTTCAAAAGGAACTAGAAGAAATTATGCTGGTATGGAAGTTTGTGGACTAAATTAGGGTTTTTTGTGTTGGAAAGGATGTTTTTAGTAGCTTTTTGATGCTTGTCACATTTAATGTGTTGCTAGGGTAAATTTAATGGTGTATAAGTTGAAATTTTGAGTCTTCTTGGTTAATTGGGCATTTGAAGAAGCTGATCAATCTTGGAGTGATCTTGAAGTGAGCTGAAGCAATTCTAAAAGGAATTTGAATAAATTAACTTAGGTAATCAAAGAGTTCATTTCTCTATTTATAAAGAGGATAAAAGAAGAAAAATGAAGAAGTCTCGAATAATGAATCAAATAAATCATAGAAATGGACAAAGAATCGAGTGATTTCCTCCCTGTAAAGCTAAAAGGAGTTGAGCTAGAGAAATTTGACCACATAAAAATAAAACAAATGGAACTAGGGTTGAATAAAGATGAATTACAGAACATCAAAACCCTAGGTATGGATTTGTGGAGAAAAGTTTTGTGGGTTGTCGGTAAGGAGTTTATCTTGTTCTTATTGAATCATTTCAACAACAAAATCATTGTATTGGACAAACCCTACTTGGTTATAAAGGAAGCAATTGAGGCTATCACTGGCTTATACAATATCAGTGACCTTCTTGGAAAGAAAACTGTAAAGTATAAAGATGTGGAGGAATTGACTAGCATTAGCAAAGACCCATGAGCTTTATTGATAAACACTCTTGAAGATTTGGTTGTGAGGTATTTGGCATACGCCATTTCTTACAAGATCTATTTTAGAAATTGTGAAGGTTCCACATTGGCCATTGTTGTTCATATTGTGCACATGATGCTTAAGGAGAATAGAAAATTTGACTTGTGTAGCTTGTTTTTTTAGAATCTCTCTGAAAATGTTTGAATTTTGGTAATTGAGGGTTATCCCTTTCATTTCGGATCTTTGCTGGTATGCTTGTTATTTTACCTTTTGTGTTCCCTACTGGGTGACAAGCCTAGTTTTTGGTCAAATTTTGGGTAGATCTATTGTCCTCTGTTGGTAGTGTCATGAAATTTACTAGTTAAATGTTAATATTTGCATAATGTTTACCTCAAACCATTGACATTGGGTTTAATCCTATCACTATGAAGTTTTAATGAAATTGGCATATTATGTGGGTTATCTATGTTGATTTTGTGTATGGTTGATGAATGTTCTTTAAGGTGATTATAGATGCGCAATTATTATGCATATTGACATTCCTATGCAGGACATAATTTTTGGATGCTAAGTTGACAAAGGAAACTAACAAATGGTCATGTAGGGGAATCATTCAAAGGAGTCAACTAAAGGATGACAATAGCAGATTCCCCATGATAGTCAATTGTAACTACCTTGAATTTATGGCATTGATAAATCACGGGAATTACTGTAGAGCTGATTCCACATTTCCACATGCATGTCTGACTAGATTCTCTATAGACATAATTGCTCTACTGCTCTTTTCCTTGTTTTCCCTAAATGGTGTTCTCTCAGTTAGTGAGACTTGACCACCTTATTCATCTCATAGTATAAATAAGCATTTGAATTTTCTTCTTGGAGGTTCTTAGTTCTTGATTGTTGTTGCTACATGATATCAATGATGTATTGAACATTCTCCACTTTTCAATACAACCATGTTGCTACTCTGTTTACACATTTTTCAATGAATGAGATGATAGTCTGAATTTGAGCATTTGAGTTTATATTAGTCTTAGGGGATACTCATCCAAGGGGGGCCACTTGGTGAGTAATCCATTCTTTAGAGTAATTAGTTTAGTTATTATTTTTTGTTTTGTGCTTAGTTCAAAATCTAGCATTGACAGTTCCTGCAGCCACTAGAACTCTATTCTGTGTTTGTTCCTCTAGCCAAAGCAAACAGAGTAGTTTCTTATCTTCTCACCCAAATCTTTATTTTGGCTTTGTAAATTTCAAGTTTTTGGTTGATTTTCAACATTTTCTTTATTTCCTTTCAACAATTTACTTTCAATATTGTGTTTCTTAGCTATAGGATGTAATGACTACTTGATCCCCTAGTGCACATACAATGTTGGCACCTTCATGATGATTGAGATAGATATTCAGGTTAGATGCCAACATTTTTGGCACCATTGTTGGGGATGGTGTCAAGCTAGGATGTTCTTTAGATTCATTGATAGTTTCTCTACTATAGCATTTCTCTTGAGTTGTTCTTAGAATACCCCTTTCTTAGATGAGTAATGATATGCTATTCTTTTTCTCACTCTTTGTGTGAGTTAGTTGATACTGAGTTGATACTGTATGCTTCTTTCTTAATGATCTTGATCCATTTCAACTAGTTGAAATTCCAAATCTACCCAGAAATGAAGAAGAGGAACTCCCTTTTTCTGATGCATATCCTCATCTAACTTCACCAGATTGATAGCCCCTTTTCCTTGGGAATTCATCAAGAATATATGGGTGATACCTTCTTGTTTGAGTTTGACATGCTCTACGATAATTGTGACTATACCACTAATGCTCCTAGGTTTGAGCTATTTCCTACCACATTAAAATAAGTTGCACTAAGATGGTTTATGAGTCTAGGAAGAGATACCATGGACACTTGGGAAGATATAAAGACAAATTTCCTTGGAAAATACAAGGAATATTGCAAGGGCAGTGATACAAGAGGATTTGATGTCTTTAGGATGTAGCAGAAGGAAGATGAGAGGCTGGAAGATTACATTTTGAGTTTTTCATTCTGCATGGAAACATATCCACACCATACACTCAATAAAGAATCATAGAATTTTCTTTTCTTGAAGGGAATCAATGAGATTTGCACTAATGCTTTGGGTCTAATGGAGGGAGGAGATATCACTCAAATTCCTTGGGAAGATATCAAGAAAATATGTTAGAATTATTCTAGAACAACTTCAAAGAAAGGGGGATCTTACCAAACTTCTATGGGTAAGTCATATACCAGTGGAGTTTCAAGGATAGAGATTACTCAATTGGATACACTTTAGGCGAAATACAAACATGAGGAGGTAGAGGCAACATTGATAGAATAGTGCCCTCATTGCATACAAAAGAAGAAGGATTGCACATGCAAGATGGTGGCTAATCGTAAAAGAAAGATTCCACCTGAGCTTAAACCAATTCAAACTAAGGAAGGAAAATTCTACCTTATTGCACAAAGGAAGCCAGGGGCTCCAAGAAAATGTATGCCACCAGATCCACTATTATGTTTTTAGGCCAAACTTGATAGCCAGTTACATGCAACCATCCTATCAACCCCAACAACTTGTTGTAATGCCTCCACCTACTAATTCAAGCTGCAATGCACCGAAACCTACTTAGCTACCCACTCATCCCACACCCAATCCAAATAACAAATCACAACAACACCTTGCATACTCTGTCAATCTAAATAAATTCCCTACACATGCTATGAATGTTAGTGACATCCATTTGTGTTTAGGAACCAAGCTACCAACTCCTTCAACACCCATCATCACTAAGCTTCTTGTATTCTAAGAGGAAGAGGAACCTCTGAATGATCCTATCTAGCTAACTGATCCTATCTAGCTAATTGAACCTCAAAATTCTAAGGCAACCCTAGGAGGATATCCTATCATTCTTGGGACACCATAGTCAAGAACAATAGACACTTATATTAGGTGTTGGTCAAGTGACGTGACTACTTATGATGGTAGGAATACTAAAAAGCTTGCTCTTTATCCCCCTGCTCAGCCGACCCATGAAGAAGAGGATTCCATATGGCCACATATTGGTGAAGAAATCGAGGAAGTTAACTCAGTGGCACAACTCATGATGTCAGGAAAAAAATAAAAATTTGTAGCTTCAAGGCAAAGATGAAGTGTCAGCCAGCATAATTCAGAACCATTATGAAGTGGGAGAAGCATCATCTTCTATTTCAATTAGGATACTTCTACTTGCTCTTCCTATAGCCACTCTTCTTGTAGATGATCTTCCTACAACCACTCTGCCTGCAGACGAACTTTCTATAGCCACTCTTCTTGCAACCAGTATGTCTATAGAGAAACTTCCTACAACAACAACATGTTCCATACCATGCTTCCATATGAACTCAAGATATTGTGTATTAATAAGTAGCTATGATAGGATTAACTGTTCCATTATAGGTGTCTAAAGGAAGATATTTAAATACTAACAATTTAAGTGAAGGACAACAATTGCAATTGGAAGACATATTGAAGTCTCATCAACATGCATGTGCATGGGACTATCATGATATGAAAGGATTGGATCCTAAGTTGGGAACTCATAGGATCTACATCAAAGAATATTATCAACCAATAAAGCATCCCCAACAAAGGATCAATCCTACATTAGGAGGAATTGTTAAAACAAAGTTGCATGAATTATTAATCTATCCTATTTTAGATAGCCAGTGGGTGTCTACATGAGTAATTGTGCCAAAAAAGAAAGGAAAGTGGTGAGTTTGTGTTGATTACATAAAACTTAATGTTGCCACTAAGGAAGACTATTTCCCCTTTCCTTTTATAGATCATGTTTTTGAATCACTTGTAGGAAAATGATACTTTTCTTTCCTAGATAGATTCAGTAGCTACAACCAGATTCCAATTGTACCTGAGGACCAAGAGAAGATGATCTCCACCTTCCTATGGGGAATGTATGCTTATTTAGTACTTCCTTTTGGTCTATGCAATGCACCTGCAACTTCTGAAAGAGCAGTCATTAGCATATTTTCAGAAATCTCCTTTGACTTAATGAAGATCTATATGGACAACTTTACCACCTATGGTGTTGATTTTAATGAAGGATTAGAGAATCTCAGGAAGATCCTATAGGAGTGTGAAGATGAAAACCTATCCTTGAATAGTGAAGAGTACTTCATGATGATGCAAGAAGGTGTAGCTCTTGGCCACTGCATTTATCACAAAGGAATCCAAGTTGACCCTACAAAAATGAGGAAGAGTTCATGCAACAATTCACCCAGCATTCAACATATTGTTTCCTGGTACTAAAAGTGGGTGTATCCCAAGGTTCCACCTTTCCACTAATTGCTGTACATACTTTTTATAATAAAGATTTCCTACTTTAAGTGAAATCCATTTCTTTTACTCCACTGCCCATCCCATTCATCATCAAGAGCACTCTTTCTCTCTCTCCCATCATTTCTCATCTTTCCCACTCTGTTCTGCCCCCACCACACTGGCCAACACGCAAGTAAACCTCAACACTGGCAACACACCCTCAGCACACCCAGTGCCACCACCATTCCTAAATTCCCAAGCACGGCTTAACTAGCACAATGGTGCCTGAGCCTCCCAGGCCTAGTCCACCCACCCTTCACAGACACATGTCCAAATTTAGGTTGGGCAGTGAATAATAAATGCGAATATACTTCCGATGTGTCAAATCATAGTTTGGCTATGTCAAAAAATTTAAATATGATGATTTGAAAATATGGCTCACATGTCTGAAGTGATGTTAACCAAGCTACCATCCTCTCAACCCCACCAGCTTGTTGTAACACCTCCACCTACTAATTCAAGCTCTACTGCACCCAAACCTACTTAGCTACTAGCTCAGCCCACACCTAATCCAAATAACAAACCACAACACCCTGCATACTCTACCAATCCAAATCAATTCTCTACACATGTTGTGAATGTTAGTGACATCCATTTGCATTCAAGAACCAACCTACCAACTCCTTCCACATGCATCATCACTAAGCTACCTGTGGAAGAGGAAGAGGAACCTCTAAATGATCCTATCTAGCTAACTAAACCTCAAAATTCTAAGGCCACCCTAGGAGGATATCCTATCATTCTTGGAAGTCCACGGTTAGCAACAACATATGCTTATATTGAGTGTTGGTCAGGTGACATGACTATTTTTTATGGCAAGAATACTAAAAATCTTTTTCTTTATTCCCCTGCTAAGTTGACCCATGATGAAGATGATTTCATATGGCCACATATTGGTGAAGAAATCAAGGAAGTTAACTCAATGGCGCAACTCATGATGTTAGGAAAAAATATCTTTTTTGTAGCTTCAAGACAAAGATGAAGTGCCATCTAGTATAATTCAGAATTGTTATGAAGTGGGAGAAGCATCATCTTCTACTTCTAGCAGGACACTTTTACCTTCTCTTCCTGCAACCACTCTTCCTGTAGATGATCTTTCTGTAGCCACTCCGCTTGTGAAAAAACTTCCTATAGCCACTCTTCTTGTAGCCACTATGTCTACAGAGAAACTTCCTACAACAACATGCATGTTCCATACCATGATTTCATATGAACTCAAGATACTATTTATTAATAAAGCAACTATTATAGGATTAACTATTCCAGTATAGGTATTTGAAGGAAGATATGTTAACACTAACAAGTTAAGTGAAGGACATCAATTGTAATTGGAAGAGTTATTGAAGTCTCATCAACATGCATGTGCATACATGCATGGGAATATCATGATATGAAAGGATTGTATCCTAAGCTTGGCACTCATAGGATCTACATCAGAGAAGATTGTCAACCAATAAGGCAGCCCCAATGAAGGATCAACCTTGCATTAGGAGGAATTGTTAAAAAAGAGCTGCAAAAATTATTAATCTATCATATTTCAAATAGCTAGTGGGTGTCTACATTAGTAATCATGCCAAAAAGGAAAGGAAAGTGGTGAGTTTGTGTTAATTACATAAAACTTAATGCTGCCACTAAGGAAGACCATTTCCTCTAGCCTTTTATAGATCATGTTTTGGACTCATTTGTAGGAAAATGGTACTTTTCTTTCCTAGACAGATTTAGTAGCTACAACCAGATTCCAATTGCACCCGAGGACCAAGAGAAGATGACCGTCACTTTCCTATGGGGAATGTATGCTTATTTGGTACTTCCTTTTGGCCTATGCAATGCACTTGCAACTTCCCAAAGAGTATTCATTAGCATATTTTCAGACATCTCCCTTGACTACATGAAGATCTATATGGACAACTTTACCACCTATGGTGCTAATTTTAATAAAGAATTGGAAAATC